>VZTH01004648.1:63127-97711 GCA_013397815.1 Aleadryas rufinucha
CTGAGGGGGCGGCGCGGGGACACCGGGAATAACGGGAGCAGCGGGAGCAACGGGAGCTTACCGGGGACACACCGCCCCTGCCGGGCACCTGCCACCAGCATCAGGCACACCGGGAAAACACCGGGCACGGCAGCAGTGGCACCGGGCACGCCAGCACCGGGCACGCCGAGTGCCACCGGGAAGATGGGGCACAGCGGGTACACCCACATCGATCCCGGCTCCCTCAGGCACCGGGTGCTGTAGTGCCTTGCGAGTGTCCCTTGCCAGGAATCCCCTCCCGGGACAGCTCTGTTTTAGTGAGTGACCTTGTCCCGCACATGTGGAGTCACCGGAGTTGAACGTTCAGATCTTTTGTGTCCATCACCTCCGTGTTACCGGAGCTCTGGGAGCTCCCCTCAGTCATCTCACAGGGTCAGTGTAGAAACAGTCGCACTTTACACTGGGAACTGAACGTTTGCATAGTTAAATCTCCAAATGCCCTTTGTTTAATACCTCAAAATGGTAGTTCCTCAATGGTAATTGAGGCACAGACCACTGCTGCTTTAACGCTGTGGCACAGGACAGTCCTGGAGACTCTTGGCACGGCATCTCTCAGCTCCTGTTTGACCGACACAGCCAAGCAGCTCTGCCCAGCGGAGTTCCCCCATCAGCTGGTGGTTGTGAATCCCTGTGATCTGCAGTGGCCACAGTGTCAGGGCCAGCAGTGCTTGCCCAGGAGCTCTGCACAGCCCATCGTGGTGAGCCCTGCAGCCGCGCTGGCGGAGGCCCCAGGCAGGGAGCCTGCTGCTGGCCGGGAGTCCCAGAGCCCCGCAGCCCCAGGGACAGCACCACAGCCACCTCCAGCACCGTCAGCACGCAGCTGTCTGAAATGCTGACCCAAGGGAAGAGGTAATTCCACGTGGAAAATTACCTAGATAGCAAAAACTGAAAGAAACTTCAAGGGACAGTGAACATTTCCTAATCAAAAGCTGTACGGCCTTATCTGTTACTCCTGCGAGTAGCAGCAAAGATTACTAATGCAACAGTTATGTAATGGACCTCTGTGTTTGTACCCAGGGCACCTGAGGGTGCTGCTGTCAGCATTGCCTGTGCTGGCCCTTGGGCCCTCGCTTGCTCTTGTTTATTTTACGCACCAATAGACAAGACAGGGCTGTGCAAACCCCGTACACCACACAGGCACTTGTCAGGGTTATTTCACAGACAACATAAGAAACACCGGGGACTGAAATTTAGGGGAAGGCTTTCAAATAGTTGCCCAAATTACCCTGGCTTTGCTTCCATCTGCTTGCAAAGCAGGCAAAACTGCTTTGACAGCCTCAAAATTCTAATATTTCAAGTATTCTGGGGTGCATATTCAAGTGATAATTAGCATCTACCCAAAAAAATAAGTCTGGTTCGCAGGGATAAATGAATTTTCCAAAGATTTTTGGGACACTGGTATTTTACTCTCTTTTTACAGCTGGCCTTCCTTGTAATATCATTGCTTGATAGTAGAATGGAAAAGAAGTCTCAGCTGCTAGCACAGCTGAACCGTGAGGAGTCTCAGAGCCCATTTTTCTTGATCATTTCCTTGATGGCCACCACGTACCTCGGTAATAGCAAACACGGACCCTATGCCTCAGTGGGGACAGGCAGATCCGAATTACACAGCTCCTTCTGATCTCAACTTCAGTTTTTTCTTCAGAATATTCCTAAAAGCAGTGTTTGCAGCTTGCACAGCTCTGCTGCAGTGTGAGCCAGGCTTCTTCAGGGGAGTTTTTGCCATCTGGGGTGGAACACACAGCAATAGCTACTACAGCCGAGATTATGATTCCAAACGTTCCATCAACCCTTGCCACACGCTTCCTGCTAAACACGGAACCTGGGTTCATTGATAATTCATATGTTGCCTCTGAATGAAAGTTGTCATTAATATTCTACGCGTGTACATATTTGCGTAGCAAAGCACCTGCAGTGACTGTACCACTGCGAGCAGCTCATGTTCCTGTCTCACGTCCGCCGCGGTGCCTGACCTACAAAAGATGTGAGCTGTTACAGCCACAGAGCTCTGGAAAAGAAAGGGTTGCATGAAGATGCCTCCACAGATTTGAACTGAAAGATCAGTGCAGTTTTAGGTCGGGACTGAATTCCAGTGACACAAATACTGTCATTACAAGGTGCCTAAGCACATACCAAAGGAAAATTAACTTCTAGCTGTGTCTTGCAATTCAATTTAATGAGTCAATGGGCATGTCTACCTGTGTCATTAACCCTGTCACTGGGATAAATCACAAGAAATGAGCATTTTTTCTTCTTTTTGTTCACTAGTGAATAGTGACTTCTCTGTGGCTCAAGCAAGACTCTAGAACTGCAAATATTCCACTTTATTGTTTTTATAGGTGCAAAAGTTTTAGAAATCCCACTCCCAGTACTCATGTGGCCTTTCCTCTACATTATAAACATAAGGGAGAGGGCAGTCTGTAAGTGTGTCCCTCTCTACGTGACATTCTCAATAGCATTAAAAAGAAGATAAACAAATCCCGTCTCTGAGGTATCTGTGTTGGGAACCTTGGCCCTGTGCAAAGTCTTCCTCTGTCGCAGTAAAATTTTTCACTGAGGTGAGCCCCTTTTCTAATCTAGTATGAAGGAAATGAAAATTGAATTTTCAGCAAGTGTTCCTGTTTTACTGCTTAAAGTTTCCATGCCTGTTTTTATTCCATTCTGCATCTCACCTGGACTGCTGATCGCATAGAGCTTATAAAGAGTTCATGCTACTGTCGGTGACGATGTGTTTCTGTATCTTGATCCAATAGTCTTTGATGGTTCAGTACTACTCCAATGGATATTGCTTTCACATGGTTCCTTCTCTAAACTCACGTGTTAGTTCAGTGACTGCTTTTCCTAGAGCCAAAGGATGAAAGTCCAGGTACAAGAGGCATTTCAGCCGCTTATCAGTTCTGTTTCCACTGGCGTCCCCTGACAGGCCCTTATCCAAACCTGACTGCTCGCCCTGGAGGTGCAGCGTTCCTGGCAGCCGTGGGCCTGGTCCCTTGGTAGTCCCAGGTTATCTGCTGGTTCCTCCGTGTTTTTGTGAGGTTGTGGTTGGTGTCTGCTCGGCCTCACGTTCACCTTCTCTGTCCCCATACAGTGAGTGGGATGATAAAAATATCCTTTTTCTGTGAGGCTGTGAAAGCAAGTGTTGCCTATAATAACCTTGTTAAAGTTTTTAACGTAGAAGTATCAATTGCAGGTATTTATTCCCAAACAAGATGATGTTTTCCATTCCCAAAATTTTAAAATTTATGAGAATTATTCAAAGATAAATATACTTACTTAAAACCTTTTATTTAATAGCTTCAGCAAATTATTCCTTATATCTTCAAAATGTTTTTTCTGGGTTACAGTGAAGGCCAGTAACATGCACATTTCAGTTAAAAGGATGGTAAAGTAGTGCAGAGGTAATAAAGCATCCACCTTTTAATCTAATTGGGACATGCGCTTTTGCCTGCAAAAGCTGCCCACAGTTCTCATGCTAATGCTGCAGCTGAACATGCAGATTAGGTCATCTTGGGCTCCTGTAGCTAACCAGGATAATTTGTGCATAAGTACCTGATGTGCATAGAACACTGCTGCAAAGGTCCGTGCAGGTATTGGGATCGGATGCATCGCTCCTGGCTCTCCCAGATGTGCTGCACAGCTGCAGTTGAGCTGCAATTCAGCAGTTTGATGGACTCTGGCACAAGCCTTATTGTACCTCAGCATCCCTTGTAACCTGTAGGAGTCACACTTCAGGTAAAACAAAAGGAACTACCGTTGTTAGATAGAAGCAGTGATATCAGGTTCCTTCCCAAATGTGTATTGAAATAAAACAAGCAGATATAACCTAAAAGCTGGGGAAAATAGGCCAAAGCAAACGAGCATGAGGCAGGAGTATTGAAAGAGGGGAGCTCCAACTAACATCGGTGTATTCTTAATCCACAGTTATCCCAGATTTGGATTAAACTGCCTTCTGGAGGGGTTTCTAGGACCCTTTTTGCATTGAGGTGTTTACCCCTTGTCACAGCATTTCTCCTCCTAATGGGTTTATATTTTAAAAGGCATGAGATGAACTTTTCTGCCCCATGTGTCACGGACAGTGCTGCTGAGTCAAAAGCACAGTTAAAAACAAAGCAGATGTGTTGCTTTTTTAATTCTTCAAATTCCATTGCTAATTATAGTGATGTGTATGTTGTTACTGCTGACACTATCCACCCGCCTTCTAAATTCCTTTCACTATACTCCTTTTCAGTTGCAATATTAAAGCACTGCCAGCAGTGCTAAGTGACATTGCTCACATTTTGTAGACTCATCATAGGGTATAGAGAGTATATGTAGATTTTTATATAATCATCACCAAGGGGTGTTTTTATTGCACTCAGCCTAATGTTAAAAGATGTTCTTGTGTTATTCTTTGTGCTTTATAATTTTATTGATTCTATATAACACACAGAAATCTAGAATTTGCTTCTAGTTCGCTCTTCTTTCCTCTGAGTCATTTTAGCCATAGGTATGGCTTGGTTATTGCAGAGTCACCAGAAGCTCTTTGAATTCTGCTTTTACGGCACAGATCTGTTGTTCAAGATACTGTAAAACACCGGGGAAGTGTGGCCTCTGCCCCATGGGTGCTGCAGCATTCCAAACACAACTTCATGGGATAAATTATCTTTACTTAGTCAATCCATGAATATTGGAGAAGGATGTTATTCGTTATGCGATTCCTTTATGGATGTGGGAAATGGGAAAAGTCGTCCAGGGACTGCAGCTGGGGCTGTGCCAAAGGAGGGATTGCAGGCACTGAGGCACTCGTGTCCTGCCGTGGTGACACAGCCTCTGTCCGTGCCCCGCAGGTGCGGCGGGCGCGGAGCTGACTCCGGCCGAGGTGCTGCTGCTCCCGCGGCCTGGTGGACTCGGCTGCTGAAGTTACACACGTGCTGCCGAGAGATCTGCAACCACAGGCTGAGGTATGCAAGGAGTCTGATCAGTACATTTTAGAATATCTGTTAGAACCAGAAAATGAAAATTGTCTATTAGATTACAAACTCTTGTTTCTCAGCAACATCATGAATATTACTGGTCTAACTAGAAGGCTGAGAAGTTGAAATAGATGTGTGCTGGGAGCCCCATCAACTTGTAGAAAGCTAGTCCAGGTTTCTTTCCAGCAGGACAGAACATTGCAGCTTCCCTACAAGGAGGAGGTAGGTGGCTCAAATGCCGTGTGATTCACGGCCGTAAGAATGCACTACCACCAACCCATGCAGGGATACTCACACGCCCTGATCAAATTATATGTTTGACACATTCTTAAACTGAACCTTTCTGCAAGCAATTACACACCTTAGTGATGCTGTGATTCAGTGTGGTGCTGGCTGATGATGAAACACTGCAGGGCTGCTCCTCGTGGCACATGGCACCAGGAAACAGGAACCTTAGCTTGCCTTTTTACCCCTGGCTTCTCTCTGGAGAGCAGCTATAATGAATATTAGCTTACATGGTTGTGAAGGAGGACAACTTAGAGACATCACCTGTTGCAGCAGGTATTTTCTAGTAAATGTACTGAAAATTGTAAATGGAAGAAAAAACTTGAGATTTAAAACTTTTGTCAGACAGCAAAGACACCGACACAGCATGGGACAGAGCTCGTTGTGGCTCTCAGGGGGCTGCAGCCGCTGCCCAGAGAAGTGCAGCTTTGGGAACTGTAAAGGACAGAGGCAGTGAAAGGGTTCGTTCAGTGGTACATGAACATGAACACTGCTGCAGTCAGTCCCTTCTGGGTGCAACTGTAAGTCCAAAGAGGGAGGGAAAGGGAAGGAAGAAGGAATATCTGTCCATTTTTGGAAAAGTTACAAATTCTTAACACTGATACACTGTGATGTCCTGTGCTTTGTCCTCTCAGGAACTCCTCTTTGGAGCAAATCATTTCATGTCTCTTGAATACTTCTTGGAACATTCCTAGTGCCAGCATTATTCATTCATGTTTATGAAGTCCATTTATATTTGTGTTTCAGTAAATATCACCATAAAAATAATATTATCAAGTATTGGAAAAAATCTTTTCCCAAACCAGTGGGAAAGCTCTTGGTGACCATGATGGAATTAATCATCCAACTGGTCTGCAATGTTTGTAGAAAACAGTGGATGTGCCTCCACACTCTGCTGGCTGAAAAGCTCCCTCAGACATTTGGTGTTCTTCTGTTGCTTGTTCTAAGCATCATTTAGTGCCCTCAGTGACCTTACTACGTTTGTATATATAATTAGAAAAAGATACATTTTAGGATGTGACATTTTTGGCCAGGTTAAAAAATGCACTTAATTAAAATTGGTTCAGAAAGGATCAATTGTCCCTGGCTCTCCACTGGATTTTCTGTATTCATTCCAAATAGGAAATTCTAAACAAATTTCATTAAATTAATGTGTATTACCTAAAAAATTGATAAAAGACTGAGTTCTGTGATTTTAAGAGTTCTCTATGAAAAAGGGAGTAGAACTTTACCTCAAGGTAAAAAATCAGCATCCAACCGTGACAAAGAGTTTGCAGGCAAGGCTTCCACTGGTGCCAGTTAGAGCTGCACTGAAAGGAGATTATAGTTATGTAATAGAATGTTTTAGTGAATAGTTTCATAGTTCAATGAATTTTCTATGACTGGGAGAGACATGGGGCAGAGTGGGCTCTGAAGAAGACAGGACAATTTTCACAGTGTTTATCCTTATTTTACTCCCTCTGACTTAGCCAGGAGTGATCCACAACTCTAACTAGGAACAAGATGTCAGACTTGAATTATAAAAATTACAGTTGTGAGGTTCAGTTTGTTCTCATTTTAATCCATAGTGATATCCTTGGTTAGAAATGGTGTTAATAAATAATGACAATCCTTATTTGGAATTGAGAAGGATTTCTAATTGAGAATGATTTACTAATTCCTAAAAACATAGGAACGAACTCCTCTTTGCTTCATTTAGAATCCCAGTAGATTTCCATTTGGCCTGGAGAGTTTTCTCTGTCCCCGTTTTCAGGCTTCATTGCATTATCTGTATTCACTGCTTTATCTCCTATGGCATCTTCTTCATTATTAAGCAGGGTCTGAGAAGGAGAGATTGGATTAGAACAATTTTGTCATCTTATGGCACAAGACAATATAAAGTATCTCGTACCATTTTTGACACACTGATAAAGCAGATTTTTTGATATGAACTCTGTCTAACACATCTGATCTGTACAGCCTTCTGATATGTTTTATTTGCAGAGCTACTCTGTGATTTTTCAAAAACCTACCAACCAACCAATTTGGTCTTTTAAGGACTCATGGAGGGGCATGTAACGCAGCCAGGGATGCTGATCTGTCCGTAAAAACTGAGAACTGCATAAATAAGGAGCTTGAGTTTGCAAAGCTGTTTTTTCCCGTAGCAATATTTCCTAGGATTCTTTTTTCCCAGGACTTAGAATTAATCAGCCTGATGGTATATAACACAGCTGAAAGAAATACTCTTTCTTTTCAGTTGTTCATGTAACCATAATTAAAAAATAAGCAACAAAAACAAAACCAAACCAGACAATGTTGGGGAGGGCAACTGATTGACAATGTGCCAGAATAATGGAGTTAGGTAAGGCTGTTAGAGAGCAATTGAATTATGGTTAGAGAGTAATAACTACTGTGGGAGTCTGGACTGTAACATTTTCAGCCGTAATACCTCAACAGACAATTCTGAAAAATTCACCTTTGTGTCACCTGCACGTCTGTAGGAACAGGCATGTCCGCTGCTGGTGAATGCCAGGGTAGGAGCTCGGTTCTGGAGCAGTTGTGCATGCAGTTCCCATTGATCACAAAGCTTCTGTTACAGAAGCAGGAAGAAATTAAGCTAAGAGTTACTGTAGTGAGTTGGAAAAAAAAGTAAGTTATGAGGAAAAAAAATGGACTAGTTTGGGAAAAACAGTTTCATTTTTGGAGGGCCTGGTGTTCTTGTACAGATGGCTGCATTCTCCGTCTCCTACCTTGTCTGTCTGCTGGTGCTCAGGAGACCTTCACCTTTCATTTTCAGGTGAGCAGAGCTGGGCTCTGTGTGCCAGCAGAGCTTTCAGAAGCATTCTTTGAATGCAGAGAGATACCTGTAGGCAATTCCAGCAACATAGCTCTTATTTTCATTTTCTTGAGAGAAAAAGACCAAACAATGAAAATGGTGGTGATTACATTTTAATAACCAAGAAATCAAGTAAGTTTCAAATATCTAAGAACAGATTCTCTGGGGAAAATAAACCAAAAACATTTTCCACCTTCAACATGAGAGATCAGCCTTCAGAGTGTGTAACCTGCCAGGTTCTGTGTTCACCATTAGGTATTTTGTACAAACCACCTTTTTTAATTCAGGGTGGTTTTCCCACAAGGGAATCTTTCCATGCTCCAAGTTAATTATGTTTCTCTCCTCTCGAGTTTCTTTACTACCTAGAATTTTAAGCTAATGTAGTCTATTTTAGGTTTTTAAAAGTGCTCAGTGCTATGATATCTATGTAGTCATCTAAAAAAAGATTATTAAAATCTGAATACAGGGAAGTAGAGGGCAGCTAGGGATCATCCTAGTTCTCACAGAACATAGTATCTTTGGGCTGGCTAAAATAATTGTCCTCAAGTAGTCCTGCTATGCATAAAGTGTACATTTGAGTTAGGTGAGTTAATCCCTATGTTCTAGGAACAGACTTTGATAGTATTATCTGTCATTACTTACAATACTGTATGAATTAGAATGCACAGAGCTGTTCTGGGACTGCCAGACCAGTTCAGGAAAAACAGTGTTTTACAGGACACTAAAATTGAGTTGCTTACAGGCACTCAGCTCCAGTTGGGGTCGATGTCAGCAGGGACTGCTGTAATGGAGAGAGGGTACGTACTCTCCTAAGATAATGCCAGATATTGAGTTTTTGCAATAAATCCCTCGCCCCACAATTTCCATCAGCCTTGTCCCCACCTGGAAGTCTTCAAAGCCTGTTAGCAAACAGCAACAAGTGTTCTGCTGACACCTAAGATGGGGAAAATAAAACACCAGCAGTGCTAAATGTCACACTTGGAAATGGCAATCATACATGTTCAGCACCCCATTACCCACTGAAGATTAAAAAATAATGTGGGTCCTTGCTGGGGGGATGCATCACCAGTCAGAAAAATGGAAAGCACTGAGCTCAGAGAGAGCAGAGCCCGCCGAAAGCGCCGGCAGGAGCCTGTGCCAGTGAGCTGTTACCTAATAACTTGGTAATTCAAGCTCTGATACAGAGTCAGGGAGCACTGATTTATTTTTGTGCACTTCATTCTTCATTTCAATTGCCTTGCTTCTTGTGGAGTAATTTACATATATGCAAAATGAATGTAAAAAAAATCAAAGCTGTGGCCTTTCTCACTACAATTTTGCAAGTACTAATAATAGAACAGGGTGCAAGGCAAGTGGAGAATCTTGCCTTCGGGCATGAGTCTGATTTCACAGCATTTTCGTCCAGTTCATTGTTTTGATGTTATTCTTAATTTATCGGTATTTTTACTAATTAGAAAAATACTCAGCAAATTGCGCCATTCAAAAAATTGTTGTGCAGCTCAACAGCTAGTACACATTTTAATCTGGAGTGTTGAGAATGATGGTGAGAAGCAAGACAGGATGGAGTGGGGGTAGGGAACTTGGAATAATTCAGAGAAATTGGAGAGAAGGCAAGTAGCTCATTTTATTCCCATTTATCAATTGAGGCAGGATTCTGTGTTTATCCATTGTGGCAGATAGAGAGAAGGAAAGAGAGGAGGGGATCATGAGCTGGGTGTTTGTGAGCACGCCAGTTGTGATGGGAGAGGTGAACACAGCGAAAGAGAGAAGTTGCTGTTGGTATTCACAGTCAAAGAATGTCTGAGCAGGGCAGTGATCGGCTCGGCAGAGTCTGTAGCCCCCATATTAGCCAGGTGGCCAGTTCCCCACTTAGTCTGCCAAGTGAGTTGATCATGAGCTCGGAGCCAGACAGAGTGCCAGGTGGCCAGATCCATCACTGAGCATCCAATTAACAATGACACTGGTTTGGAGCCAAGGGAGAAGGCGGCTCTGCGATGGGGACAGGGACCATCACCACACCACCGGTCCGGTCCCTATGGCAGGTCCAGCTGCTTCCCATTTCTCTAGAAAGCTTCGGCTTCTTGAGACTTTGCTTTGAGTCATTTTGGTTGGTTGGTTTTGGGGTGTTTTTTAAGCAGTAAAGCTGCCTAAATCTTTTGGATGTCTCAGTGTTACTCTTTTCCAGCACTGTCTCCACGGCTCAGAGCAGAGCCGTGCCGCGCTGTGAGCGCTCAGTCTGTCCACACGAGAAAGGTCATTTCACTTCCCAACTGCACTGGAGTACTGATCCAATTTAGGGAATCTTAGCCCGTGTCTGGTACTGGGATCATGGCACAGGCGGAACACGCCTGATTGTACCTGAATTACTTGGCAAGAAATAACCCTTCATTTTGATCTCATCAAGAATTTTAGAGATAAGGGCAGTTTTCAAATTCTGCTTTTCACACTGATTCAACACTCAGTAAAGGCAATTGCCCTTCAAAGGCTTTTTCACCTCAGTGGGTTATGCAAGATGCTCTTCATTATCTACACATTATTTAATGGGTCTGTTTTTCCCACTCTTTACATCTATCACAAATTTTCCATAGGTTTAAATGGAAGTATAAAATTCAAAGTTTATTTTGATTATGTGGGTATAATCATGGATTTTCTGAGAAAGCTTTGAAAGACAATAAGGATTTGGGAGACGGAATGGCCCAGTGAGGTTGTTGTTCAAATGATCCTGTTTGTTGGGACAGTCATTGTCCACACTAGTGGCTCTCTGGAGGCAGTGCAACGTGGTCTCTTCTCAAGCCTTACTGGTCTGCCTTAGGGGAAAAGCCAAAAATTTTTGACATCTTTTCCACTCCCTAGAAACCAGGTTGAGACATGTAAGTAGAGAAAATTTGTCAGTTTTATTAATATGTTGTGAATACATAGAGGTCTTCCATTTGTAGCATCTTGCATAAGTACTAGGGTATTAAAAAAATACCGGAAAGGGGAGTATTTTAAAATTTATCTCTCTTTAAGCTTCTCATAGGCTGAAAATAGCATTCCACCTTTAGGCTGGCAGTTAGGGCAAGATAAACATTCCAGAATCAGGCAAATGGACTGGCTGAAAGTGAGATAATAGTTTATAGGAATGGAGCTATTTATAGCCTGGAGGATACGGTGGTTCAGCGACAGCCCCATGACTCACGGTCAGCACGGGGAAGGTGCTCTCAGGGGAGAGGCCTGGCCAACATCTCAGAGCTGAGCATCATCTGAGCCAACATCTCAGAGCAGCTACACACGTGACAAACTGACATTTAAAACTCATTTTCACTGGCCAGGTATCAGATTGGTCACATCTCACTGATTTGCTATGTGTGAATACAAGGATACGCATATGAGACAATTAGCTACACCAAGCAGAGTGTTCAAAAGAGAGGGTGGCATCTCCTTTGGCAGATGGAATACAAAATACCAGTGCTCGTTTCCAGTTCTCATACACTCTATTTGTTAAATCAAGTAATATTTAATCTAATCTGTGTTAGATTTCTCAGTGATGAGACAGGAATAGCGGTTTTGATCCGTAATTCCTTAAAGGCAACGAAATATCCGAGCATTTTTGGATGAAGGGGACAGTAACTGATGTACTGTGATCCTGAGTTGACTCAGAGTGGCCCTGTGACCTTATGTTAGCCTCTCTCACCAGTTTCCATGGCAAACCGGAGCTAACAGTGCTTAATTATCCACTTTATCTACTAAACAGGGTTAAGGCTGGGGACGTTACGACCATTTAATTACTCTTTGTAATGAGCTCTGAAGAGAAGTGACTAAGAGCCGGTGGTGGTGGAGTAAATCTCACAGCTGCTGGACAAACTGTGGGTAGGGTGGGAGGCCCGGGCTGCGGCAGATGCCGATGCTGCCCGTCCTGCGGGCGCTGCGCTCCCGGCGAGGACCCCGCGGTGCCGGTCCCCACGCCGCCGGCAGAGCGGGGCTGCCGGGCGGATCCCGCGGCAGGCTGCGGTCTGGCCATCGCTGAGCGTGATGCCGAGCGCCTTGCATCATCCGCCCTCCTCCCCCTCTCTCCGCCACAGCTGCGATAGTCACAATTACGCTGGGAGGAGTGTGTCTGTGGCATTTCTGCCCGTTGGATCCCTCGCAGGCCATCCCACGAAGGTGGGGTTTCTGCCGTGCTTACGTGTCTGTATTTTAAATCAGGCTCTCCCCCTGGAGCTGCTCTGCAGCCAGCGTGCCCCTCCGTGCCCTGCACGCACAGGGCTGCAGAGCGAGAACGACTCGTGGCTGGCAGAGGGCCCGCAGCCTCCGGAGCGACCCGAGCCCAGACCCCCTGCTCGCCCCGCTGCTCATCCGCCCCCTGCTCCGCTCACCGGCCCTTCGGCCGCGCCAGGAGCGAGGGAGAGCTTCTCGAGGGAGCTTGAGAGAGAAAAGGAACTTGGGCAGAGAAAAGGCTATATTAGACCAAGTTTTTGGTGATCAGTGGCAGGACAGGTGCCCAGTAGCGGGCACGGTAATCCCCGACTGACCCTGCTCGCCGCCGGCCCACAGAGGAGCCCCTCGGTGTGCACCAGCCCTGCCTTCACCGGGACCTGCTCACACAGCTACACCAGCGAGGATCTCTTACCCAAGGATGTCTGTAATCTCTGGCCGGTACACAATGAACACGCTGAGCAATTTTAGTCCCTGAAAATGATTCATTTTGAAAAACAATAAGTTTTTGATTGGTGGCTAGGTTCAGAAATGCTTCATTATCTTGTTTTGACTTCAAATGTTTGTGAAATATAAAGAAATGATGACTTTGTGCCTCTTTCTTGTATTCTAACATGATTGCTTTTAGAATACCTCCATCATTTTGAACCAGCAGAAGGGTGTTTTCATGTCACTTTCTAAGGGCAGGAACTAATGTAGTCATATTGATGAAGGCATCAAAAGAACGAAACCCGAATGAGTTCAAAGATATTATCACTTTGTCATTAATGTAGTATGGGGCTTGTTTATCAATGACCTCACAGTCTCAGATGCCAGTTGAAAACCTGCTGAAGGACCAGACAATTGGAATGACCGTCTGTAATTGAGCTGTCATCAAGTCAGCTGCCATCCCAGGGATCATGGAATCCTGTTCCTAAATGTCTGTGACACCACAGAGTTTTGTGGGGATTTTTGCCACAAGAGGATGAGAGTCTTCTCCAGGTTAGAAGAACCTCTCTCTCCTGGCCCTCTTCTCCAGCGATCCCAAATCGTGCTGTTGGCAGGCCCTTGCATAGGCAACAGGGAGGATTTTGCAAGATGTACTAAGGGTAAAACTCTGATTGCAGGTGGCTTTCACTACAGCACTGCTAGATTCATGCTAATTTCAGTGTACACTTGATGTGAAGCTCTGTGTATTTCTAATTTCAACTTTCCTTGCTCCAGTCCCTCTGTTGCCCCCCTTGACACCCACGTACCCATTACCTGATGGACACACCTGGCAGTGTGCTCAGAAAGAGCTGATGAAACACAGAGAGCCCCTGCCAGACACCATGAACACTGTTGCCCCAAGGAAACAAAAATTGCCTGTCTGTTTTACACACATGTGCTGTGCAGATTAGGATATGGCTTTAGGTATTTGAATGCTTTAAGCCTGACTGTAAGATTTTTTTTTACCCCCATAATAATGAAGTGGAACTAAATGCTCTTTTTTCCAATATGCCACAAGGCTGATTAAATAGGAGACTGGGAAAGGGGGTGTAGAGTCAACATTTAGCTTTGGGTATTCTTTTGTTTGTTATTTTTGAACAGTAGGTTGGAGCAGATTACAAAGCTTGAAATGAATATAAATAGTTTGCTGATTTAAAAAAAGAAAGAAAAAAGCAGAAGAGTACTTAATTTAAACCTTGCCCTGAGGAGCTGGCAGCTCAAAGCCAACACGTGGACTTGTGTAGTGGCACTGTAAAGAGTAATTCCAAACCAAAAGGAAATAAAACTCATCTAGCTGGGCTTGCTTCAGTGTTCTCCCAGCCCAACTGTCTGTGGAGATGTTACCAACATACTTGTACTGGGAATTAGGAAGCTATTCTTTGTAACAGCAGTTATTTGTGACAGCTCTCCTCCACTGCAGAATGCCTTCTTGGCATCAAATGATTTCTGCAGCAGTGCCGGAATGGCAACAATCCTCATAATTTTAATAGCTCTTATCATCTGGGAAATACCAATCCATTTCTGGGGTCCTGGGTTTACTGATAGCATTAAGGTTAGTTAATAAATATAACAACAGTGATGCCATTGTTATGTGTAAGATTTGCATGGGCAGGAAGCTTCACTGCCTGTACTGACAGCTGGGTAGAACAAGGAAGGAAGGGCCAGGTAGGGCATTATGGCAAGTGAGGAATGGAACAGCAGCCTCCTCCTTCCCAGCTCCCACAGTGTGACCTCCAGACAAGCTCTTCCCATTCATCCTAGCACTTGGTTCTCCTGAAGAAATCTGGCAAAGGATCAGGCGATGCATAATGGAAAGGCTGCTGCATGCTGCAAGTGACAAACCCCACAGCGTTTTGCATTCATTTTTGGAGACGTGGACTGGGTAATCCAATATGTCTTTTATGTCTTATCTGGTATGGTTTGCAGCAGGCCTGTTTAGTGAGCGTGTCACCTTTAGGCACTAGTGATGAACAACATCTGAAAACGGAACCTTACCAGGCTGCTGCTGAAGCGGTGCGAGAGCACAGCTCGCGCTCCCAGCCTGCCTGGGCTCCACGGCCGGCACTGCCCGCAGAGCCGCGCTGACCAGGGGGCCGTCCACTCACTGCCCTGAGTCTAAGCCTACAGAAACGAACTCATGGGAAAGTACAGTGAAGCAGTTTGGAAATATCAGTGGGAAATAACACACCTTTATTTATCCCAATCTCCTTATTTACAGGTCTGTGCAGCCATAAATAACAGACCAGTGCGTTTGCTTACTTCAGGTTGCACCTGCTAATTAACAGGTACAAAATATCCCTGTCTCTGCCTAGTGCATTAGGAATTGGAGATGGGTTTTGGACTCACTAATAAATACAGATTTTTTTTATCTATTGAGAACAGGGCTGAAAGAGGACTTAGCAAAAAAGGCCGTGTGAATGGTGTTTTTATTGCTGTCCCTTAGTGAATATCATCCAAAAGGGTTTCAGCACTATACTTTGCCATCTCTTCTAAGCAGAATACAAAATCATATATAAATATATATACACTTAAATCTACTTTTACAGCACTTTGGGGAAGATGGGGCTAACTCTGACCCAATTTTTCACTGAAGTGATTAGTGTTTCGATGTGCCTCAAACTGAAATCCATTAAAAGGTGCTGCCGTGTTAAAGCTTCATCTCTAGCGATCAAGTTTCTTTGAGGAGTCTGCAGTTACTCACTCAAAAATAGACTCACTAACAGTCACTAAGTATCTTTTGAATATTTAGGTCACTTCTCATTTCTAGTTTTCAGCTTTGGAGACAGAACCTGGTACAGGTAGTTGCTGATCTGAACTCTGCTGTTCCCACTTAAGTAAGGGGGAATTTCAACATGAACTTCAGTAGCCAGGACTTTTAGATGTGTTCAAGTTTAAATGTATGAAAATTTCAGCATTGCTGCCACCACAGTTCCATGTTTCAGGATGGTGTATCACTTGCTTCCATTCAAATTCAATCCTTTTGGTTAGTTATGCGTTCTTTTGACTGAAAAAGCCATGTCAATGTACGCCCAAAAAGGTTTAGGGGTTTGGTATAACTTCTTTCCCTTCCTTTTCTGTGATTTCAGCCATACCTGGATTTGGGGATTTGCTGAGCTTCAACAATCCCATTATAACCAGAGCAATGCAATTTGTCTGTAGACAAGCTCTTAATGTCATTTACAGTGATTATATCTGTGTTAAAATTACAGTATTGGTTCAGAGCAATGTCATTATTTTAAATAATTATTTAAAATAATTGTGAAACAAATCAGTCATCCCTTTTTGTAAAATTGCTTCAAATGACTTTTCTTCAAATACTTCTCCCCTTTGAAGGAGGCCTGTTCTTGCTCTGTGTCGGTGGCTGTCAGGTGCAGCCAGACGTGGCTCACAGCAGTGTCATGGCAATGTTGTGCACGTCGGGCTCAGCAGAGGTGGAATCGGCAGCTGGGAGCTGCTGCGAGGGGTTTGCTGCGTGCTCAGGCTTTCCTGGGGCACAAGGAGCATTGAGTGTAGAGCTGGATTATCTGTTATCATTATTGCCATTATTACTAATATTTTCTGGATTTTCCATGTTCATTTTACGCTCCTTGCCTTCTCCAAGGAAGGATTCTCCATTACCTTGTACTTGTTCCCTGGTGTTGTGCTCGTTCTGGTAGGTTGTGCTCACACCCTACAGTCACTTGGCCAGAGCGTCTTTTCTAACCCTTTGGAGAAATGGCTCTTCTGGCTTTAACCCTCCAAAGAAGAGCATGAGATTATCTTAACCTTTGGTACTTTGTTATTTGGTACTTGAAGATTTTAGGAGAAAAAGAACAAAAGTTTCCCTTTCTCCTCTCCTAACTCAAGAGGGTATCGTGACAGCTCCTGTTTTGAACGTTGTGTGTCACTGGGACTCTGGACAGTTTGATCAGAGAGAACCAGACTTGGAAATGAAGCTCTCAAGGTGTCTGTGCTTGAGGCAGCTGATCCTGGAACCCTTTGCCAGGCTGTCCATGTGAGGGAGACAGGGAGCCGGGCCAGGATGGGCTCTTCTTCCCGGGAAACCGCGGCCAGGGCTGGCCCGGGAGCGCCGGGCAGGAGCCGGGCTCTGCGCGCCGCTTCTGCCTGGGAATTACCGAATGGCTCAGGACACGAATGTACTGCCAGGAGAGGAGTGGAATTGAGAACACACGAGTTGCTATCAGCTTCATAAATGAGTCACCAAAAGAGAGAAAAAAAAACCCTTATTAAATCAGGCAGTTCTTACGCTATCAACTTGCCACAAGTGTGAGACCTGAGCAAATGCTTTCAGCATCTGATGATCCCTCTGCAGTGCACTCGGCTTCATCCCGATGATGTTTAAAGACATCATTTCATGTCTTTAAACATTTTCTAATGCCAAACAAATGCCGTTTGCGTTTATGTGCTCAGACGAACAGTGACATCCAGTGGCTGAGCGACCCAACCACGGGAACAATCGCTGCGAACGGAGCGGCCGAAGGGATCGGTCATGGTGGCTTAGATCACATGGACTTTACAGGGAATATGTAATATGCCATCCTCAGAACTTGTGTGACAGCCAAACCCATTCCACCTTCCCACTAGTTCTCTTGAGAAGACGGGGGTGAAGCTGCAGTGTCTACAAGAGGGATTGTTGTGAGTTCTCCTGTGGTGGTGGCTTTACGCATAGGTTGACTCCTGGTTTAAAAACCTCCTTTTACCTCTGTAAACAAGTCTCACTGAGTCTGTGAGCACTTCGGGCATGAGCAAAGCTGATGGCTGTTCTGAGAGCTGCCTGGGCACTGGGGAACAAGCAAGGCTGCAGCAGCAGTGCTGGTCTAAGATGTGGAAGATTTTTTCATGTGCTCCTGAGTCCTCCAAAGCCCTTAGAAGAAAAAAAATTCAGAAAAAGTGACTAGAACTGGTAGTGCAGTGTCGTAAACAGGGCTGGGGTTTCTCTGTGCCCCTAAAGCATCTGATCAGAGTATGTGAATGCAGATCAGAGCGTTTGTTTGTTGCTGAGATGTCATTTGTTACTGGCCTTGGTCCCAAAGGCAGCCCCTGGAGCCACCATTGCACGGTCAGACCACTGCGGCCGTGGGCGTGTCACGGGTGGAGGATCAGCCACTGCTCTTTGGGGTGGCTGCTGCTCCCCTCCTGATGGCAAACTGCAGCGTCTTCCCCCCTCACTGCTCAGCTGCCAGAGAGACATTTGTGTTTTGTTTGTGGTCTGACAGTTAACAGAGATCTTAACGACATACAATTCATAGAGCTTTAGGATGGGAACTGCAACAGCAATGCCACGTTCCAGGAACAAACTCCGGTATTTCAGAGAAAACTCGCACAAAACCAGGAACAGCTCCCAGACGTCTTCTGACATTAAGCGTACAAATAGCTTGATAGAATAAATGGTTGCTTCCAGCATGAACAGAACTAATTTTAGACAGGAGTCCCTAATGTGCCTGTCAGTGCTTCCAAATGAATGATTAAAGATAAAAATAGATTTATCATATTTTCATTTGCATGGGGCCTCAGATCTGTGAGCAATATGGAATCACCTGCTGCAAACACCCATGTGAGCCTGCCCTAATGTACTCTGGAAATGATTCCACGGTGTCCATTGGGCACAGCTAATTTCCTTGTCACAACTGGAGACATTCCTGTCCTGGTTGCAGTAGCAAGAACCACCTGGTAAATTTGTTTTGACTTTGCTGTTTCCTGGTTAACATAAAAGTGTTGGTGCTATGAGGCCTGTTCTGTACTATACTTCATTTTCTTCTGAGAGTCTGCCAGTGAACTGCACACACAATGAGAGATGTGCTTCATAAGGCTGACCTGAATGTCTTTTTTGTTGGTTTTCCCCTCAAAGCTTTGGTTTTATTTGTTTTTATTTACTGTATAATTGAATTTGCATAACAGTATCCATTTAGCAAACATTTTTCTTTTGAAATAACTCCACTTGCCTCTGTCTTGTGGCCCAATTTCTAACATATATACCAGAAATATATGTTAAAATATTCATAGTATCAGTAATTCAGAAATATTACCACAATATCACTGGATGCCTTAAACACATACACTTGTAAATACTATCCATGTCACAGGGGTGCAGTGTGGTTGTGGCAGCTCTTTCCCGAGCATCTACAAGCGTTGGCAAAGCATCCTTCCCAAAATACCTGATGAGAAGACACCTCCATCACACCTGCTCAAAGGCCAAAGGATTTCACTCTTTTTGTAGGCACATCATTTATCAAAAGAATTAACAGATCTTGTATTTAAGTGCTTAATTAGCAACTAAAGAGTCAAGCCAGTAAAAATGAGTTCATTATTTGTCATGGATACAGAGTACATTTGCCTTTACTATGTAGAATAATACATTTATAGTAAGACTTTATTCTTTCAAGGTTCACGGGTCAAGATTAATCAGTTGTGACCTTGGCACACAGCTCTTCTCTTCATGAAGCAAAAGCTGAGCAAGGGAATCTGAAACAAGGATCCATACGTTTATATAGAGCTGAGTCTGATTGAACGGTTGAAATGTAATTGAACAGCAAAAATAACATTCCTTTGCAGAGGGAGAATTAAAGACCTTTGGAAAAAGAGAGGTGAAATACGAGTAATTTTTCAGTGAAGTGACATTATGAATTAATCTCTAACATGGCTGAGGTTGATGGTTATAGTTCCTTCCCTACTATAATCCTTTCACGAGAGCAGTTCTTCCTGCTTAAAATATTCAGAGAGAAAGATACAAACATCAACATTTTAAATGCCAGGTGCTTTAGTGACAGAGTGTTTGCTGCCAAACAAAATTCATGTTTGTTTCTGCTTGGCATCTTTACTTGCAGGAACTTTTAATTTTTTATCTACTTCATCCATTCTGTAGTAGCAAACCAGACTATAACATGTTTACATAGAAAATGCATGACTGTCACCATCAAGAGGAATTATTTTGAGCCACAACTTTTCTCCTATTTCCTTCTGGTTTTGTGAGCTTCCCTGCCAAGACTAATCAGTATGTAAACCTCTGTATGTTTGTAGCTGGTCTCATTTTTGTATATTAAAAGTTATACTTCATAGCTTCCAGGTCTCATAATTTCATCACAGCTTCCATGATAGTCACTTTTTCCTTCACTCCTGCAGGCATGAGTTTTGTTACTTTAAATATTCGATTCATTTTTGCAGTTGTTGACAGAAACTTGCAAATCTGACCCTGCAGGCTTGAAGATTATTAGGGACATTGCAAAGCACAGAAGCTTAAAATGAGGCACTACTTTAAAGCTTGGCTCAGGAGAGTCCTCATCCTGATTCATGGGTTTGGAATTGCAGAACTCTATCTAAGCTGCTGCTCATCCTCTCTAATACTTTGAATTGATGTTCCAGCCAGAGGAAGGACTCGGGATCCGGCCTGTTGGTGTTGTGACTCCGGGGCAGCCCAGGCACAGCACCTGCACCCCAGCCAGCAGCCTGGGGCAGCCAGGACGTGGGGCAGCAGGAGCATGGCCAGGGACGGGCACTGGCACGAGGAGTTGGACACAGGGTCACATCTCCTTCAGCTGCCACTCCTGGTGCCCAGCACAGGGCTCCACAGCACGGGCTCTGTCCTTGCACTGCTAAGGATGGTTTGAACCTGAACCTACTGCCTTTTCATAAACCCACTGAATCATTTATGTTTGTATTAAGGTATATAATCTTGTTTTTGAAAAAGGAGCACTGACCTTTGGCCGATGTCATTTGCCAGACTTCCTCCAAGCAATGCCATCAGGAATTACAGGGATAATGAGGTGGAACAATTTATTAATCTGTCATCCCTGAGCAAATGGGATACATTTGTTTTGGAGCCTTAATGTAGTGGTCATGGGTTAACCCGCTTGTAAAATCCCTTAGGCGTTTCTTTCCAGGTAGGAATAAACTGGGATCTCACTGACTTACCATATATTAAAGAAAATAATGGGTGAAATCTATAATTAGCATGAAAACTTCTTGGATTTTCACTGGGTCAGGAATTCACTGATGGCATCAGTGCTGCAATTCATTGCACCCAGACAGCTCCAGAGTGGCTTAGCAGAAGTCCAGCCAGCACCACAAGCTGCAAGATTGATCAAATCCTGTAGGCAAGGGCTGAAATATCAGGCTCTAGAATCCTTATATGCATTTAAACATCCAATTCAAATAAATGCAGCCTACGGGAAGAGTTGTACCTATCATATTTAGGGCAGAGAGAAGGTCTAAGTTAGGATATTGCTGACACCACTGCTGTACTACGATTAAAATATGGCTTTTGATTAGTAAACAGATGGATTTTGATCTGCATCATGAGCCTGAATGAATTTGTTGCCAGTTCTTGAAGCGATTTGTGTTCTTGGAATCAAACTACCAAACAGTAACAGATGTGAGTACATTGAGCTGTCAAGAGCTTAATGAAGTAAAACCGAGATCACTACCCAGTTTCAGAGAAGGGTTAAGGGGATCCCTTTTGGAAAGCTAATTATTTAGGACAGCACACCTGTCATTAGGCAGCAGAAGATACCAAAAATTAACCATTATCTCGCATGAATTCTCGCTCTGCCACATGTGGTTGAAATGATAGACAGAGTTGTAGCCCAAAATTAATTGAGCTTTCAAATTGGGAGAAAGTGGGAGAAAAAAATTATCTAGGGTTATTAAAACCAGTTGAAATCACTATCACAACACACCTTCCAGTAGTATAAAACATTTTCTTTCCATTCTTAATAGCGTAAAGACTATTTAAATTATAAATTTGGTACACGGAACACGGACAGTTAAATCCAGCAGACATGCAGCAGACGAGACATCTGCTTTCAGCATGGAGTGGGAATAGAGAGCAGAGCCCGGCCGTGCAGGGAGGGGAGGCAGGAACACCCAGGTTTGGGATGCTCAGGGCTCTGACCACGGGCAGGGGTCTGTGTGGGGAATCTGGAGGAGTGCCAGCTCCGTGCCAGCTCCGTGCCAGCTCCGTGCCCGTTCCGTGCCTGCTCCGTGCCAGCTCCGTGCCAGCTCCGTGCCCGCTCCGTGCCAGCTCCGTGCCTGCTCCGTGCCNTTCCGTGCCCGCTCCGTGCCTGCGTGCCCGGCGGCTGCGGGTGGCTGTGGGCTCGGACCCGGCAGGGGCTGTGCCAGTGTCTGGAGAGGGCCCAGCACGGTTCAGCCCAGGCTGCTGAGGGTGACGCTGTGACACCGCGAGCAGGGGTGGCTTCTGTGCCCTTGTTACATCAGCTGAGTGCAGTGGGAGCTCCGCTAGGGCTTCACCCCACCGCTGGCCGTGCTTGCACCACCCAGCTCGTAGCGCTCAGTGAAGGCAGCAGCTGCTGCTCTCCCCTGTAAAGATGTGCATGTGGAGTCACAGTTAGAGCTGTGAAGATGCTGTCTATCACTTTTTGTCCCAAGTGGAATGGGATGTAAAAGCTCACCCTCGGGGTCAGGCCTGCAGAACTGCCCAGAGCCCCCCTGAATCCCGCAGCTCACCAGCTGCTGGCAGCAGCCTCTCCTCCTCTCCCCCATTCCATGTGGGAGCACCGGCCAGCCTGGCTGGGGGAAATCAGCTGCCAGCAAGGGACACTGGTGTCTGCAGTGCTTATCTGATCCTTTAAGTGTGAACAATTTAAGTTAATAACCGATCTTCATTAGTTTTGTTGCTGTTGTAAAAGTAACTGTGGTGAGTAATGCGCATCTGCAGGATTAAAATCGCCAAGTACTTTCCAAGGAGCAGTGTTTCCATCCTTGTGCAGGCTGGTGACCGTGGCAGTGTGTGTCTGGGGATGGGAGGGCTCTGATGGTGGTGGTGGGCTCAGGGGGTGATTCTGTTGCTATATGCAAGTGGTTTCACTCATGCAACTCGTGCTATTAAAATCACTCACCTGGTGCTGGCAAGCAGAGGGGCTCGGAAACCAAGGCATGGAAAGGAGAGGAGACACAAAGGCTGGCAGTGGAAGTGCAGAAAGGAGGGAGAAGTCTTGGTTACTCTCCATTTTTATGGTACAGATGATGTACAGTGCTGACCCTGGGGCTCCCCTGCAAAAAAAAGCAGATTTATAATTCTTAGGAGATTGCTGCATTTTTACAGGAGATTTGGGTGAATATATAACTGCCTCCATAGGAGCCTTTCATCATTTAGCATCCTACTGATGCCTGCTTTTCCTCTCCACAGGAATCCTGCCCTGGAATGATTGTAAATTACCAGGCAGAAATCTTTGATCACTCACCAATTAACTCCCTTCCTTTCAACATGTAAAGCTCTGTACAAGGGAGCTCCGGTAACTTCAGTATGGAGAGAAACATTTAAGTTCAACATACTGGGAAGTTGGTTACCTGCTACTTATTCATGAACAGAACATTTCCTCTGTGGTTCTTCTTTTAGACTGTTCCTTTCAATGTAGGCACAAATCCAGTGTGTGAATACTGGTACTTTCTACATCTGCTCTTACAAAAATTGAAATCTTCTAGTCAAACATGAATCTTTGAACTTCACAGATTATTTCTGTTAGCAGTAATACATTGTTGTAAGCAGAGAGATCGAGATGTAGAGAGGATGCTCACTTCTTATCTTAAACTTCCTTTTTCTTGGACCGTAGTGGGAAGCAGTGAAATAAATAACCAAGGTGTGCCTCAGCTTAGGGAGTGGGCACAGCCTTGGCTGTAGCACTGCCCCTGCCCTCGAGGTCGCGGTCCTGGCTGTGCTCAGCTGGAGCCAACGCTCCCAGGGATCACATTCCTCCTGCGTTTTTAGATCCACAAAGGGAAGGATTTGCTTTCCTTTTGAATGAAGGATTTTTCAGTTGTAATTCTGCATGATTTCCATATTTTTAAAGATTTTTTGATTCTTTCCAAAGGGCAAACTCCACTGTAGAGGCTGAGTGTCAGCAAGGCTTCAGCACACAAGGGACTGAAGGCAGTTGTGAGTTGCCCCTTGATGTGAGCAGGAGCAGCAGCTCACCAAGTTTGCAGAGTTAGGTTTGGTGCTTGCAAACTTTGGACCTTCTAGAAATTATTGTTGAGTTTTAGCACAGTCTCAAGTTCTCATTTTCTAGTAAGTTTAGGACTTTTATTTTTTTAACTCTACGCTATCTTACTGATTCCTTTCCAGCGGGAAGTGCCCCACATACTGAATCCAGCAGTGGCAGCCACAGAATTAGACTCTCACTTCCCCTGTGAAAACATCGCAAAGTTTCTCTTGAATTTTGTTCTACTTTCCTTAAACCCATGAAGCGGTTTTTAGCTGTAAAATAAGTTTTACTGACTCTTGCTCTCCCAAAGCAGATACCTAAAATAAACCCAGTGATTATTAGCTAGCTATGTTACAGTAACTATTAAAAAACAGGGAGGACATTACGTCACCACTGAAACAGGCAGATCTTGTCATGGAAAACAAGCTTTCAAGGTAGAGAAAGCCAAAGAGCCTCAAACAAGTGGTGTCAGGGTAAACAGAGGAGGGTGTGGAGTCCCTTTCCCAAGGCCACAGCAGATCCAGGAATAAAGCCAGGTGTCACTCTGGAAGCAGGTTCCTCATGCCCTCTGGAGCTCTGCAGAAACCCTGGCAGCTCTGAGGGGCTGCCTGGCTGTGAGGGGCTGCTGGGGCAGGGGGGGCTGCTGGAGTCCAGCAGCTGGGAAAAGTACGGCTGAACCGCCCTCTTCTGCCATTTTTAAAGAATAAAACAGTTCCATTAGTTCTTTATTTTTCTTTCACTCAATATTTTACAGTGAAAAGAAACCTTTTCCTGCTAGGATGTCTTAAAGTAAATGTATTGTAGGAATTTGGGTGTTATGGGTATGTCTTCATTCACAATCAGTAGATAATTGCATTAAACTCTCTTTACCTGGAGAGATTTGAAATTATATTAAACCCACCAGTCACATCACTGCCCAAACAACATAGATCACTTACAAACTGAGATGCTCCCTTCTGCCCTCAAACCAAAAGCCCTTTCAGAAGAGAGGTGTTACCACCCACCACCTGTCTCTCCAGCTGTCAAGATCCTGAGCCCGTTCATTAACCATGGGCAGCTCTTTTAAATTGTGCACCTGATTGTACATTTTCTGGAGACTACTGAGCGGAACTGACAAATATCCTCTCTGTGCTGGTGGCTGGGTTATGGGCTCTGCTCTGGAGGAAAAGGCTTTCTCCATCATTTTGGTCACATTCCTTTAACTCCCCCTGATGGAACCAGCGCTTGGCACAGGGCATGGGGCTGGCAGGGGCCCAGCTCTCTGTTGTGTCTTGGCTGTGTTATCCCGGGCTCCAAGAACCCGGTGGGAGATTCTATCCAATGGGCAAAGCTGAGTCCTGGGTTTACACTAGCCTATGCCCAAATGCACTTTCAGAGGTCTATTTTGTTTAGGGTTTTTTTTCCTTAGATGTGAGTCACAAAAAACTGCAGTAAAAATAGGGTGAAAGTGGACTTTCTTCCTTTTGCTAGATTGGTTTTATTTATGGTCCAGTTACAGCGTAACAGCCTGCTGAATATCCAGGAGGCCACTGGGCAATCTACAAAAAAATGCAGTCCACAAGCAAAGAAGCAAGGGAAGAAGGAAAGCAATGTGCCCTGTGGTACAATTAAAAGTGAACCCCAGGAATAGCATGTGATCAGGGAACACAGTAAACCAAAGGCTGGCTCAGTAGAGATCTCACATGTCGTGTAACCAGTGCTCTTCAGGCACCCCAGAGGGCTTTGCACACATGGATGACCTGCATGCCCTTGCACCCCACTGAGGGCTCACCCTTTTACAGA
This sequence comes from Aleadryas rufinucha, assembly GCA_013397815.1. Taxonomy (NCBI): domain Eukaryota; kingdom Metazoa; phylum Chordata; class Aves; order Passeriformes; genus Aleadryas; species Aleadryas rufinucha. The sequence goes on from VZTH01004648.1 coordinate 88,600, forward strand.
TGAGAAACAGGAGTTTATTTAAATCAAAAGTGGCTGGAATAGTCCAGCAGAAACATTCCATTTCAAAGCCATCACTTCCCCTCTTCCTCCAGCAGAAGGCCAAGGGAAGATGCTGCTTGGAGTGTGCTTGGGCTGCTGTGCCAGGGCTCTTCCCATTGCTGCTGTGGTCAGTGGGCTCCTCATTTGGGGTCCCCAACAAGAGCCAGGTGCTGGCCCAGTGGCTGTGGTGTCCCTGTCCCTGTGTGTGCCCACGTGGCCGTGGGTGTGTTCCCGAGGCGGTGGGGACGGGGCTGTCGCAGCTGGGGCAGAAGAACCGCAAGTTGCCGATGGAGGCCTGGGATGCAGCGGGCAGGAGCAGCCGGAGCAGGAGCCAGCTAAGCAGAAATATTGGCCTACATTTTCTTCTCCGCCTGGTGGAAGGCATGAGAGTTTCTATGGCAACTTGTGTTTTCTGTTCGTCAGGCCTACTGACTCACTTCTCGGGGAGCCGTGGAGAAAAAAGATTGTTTTCTTTCTGTGCCAAGTCAAGTGGCTCCTTTCCTGCAGCCCAGAGCTCTTGTCTGAGGGCTTCTGGTCAGGGTTTGTGACTGGTGTGACTTCGCAGCATCAGCTTAGGGCCACAAGAAAAGACAGTCAAATGTGACAGCATCCTCATCCCCTTGAGAATACATTGGCAGTGAGTTGAGTTTATCTTCATTACAAGAGGACGACAGCCCAGCTGGAGCCCTGGGACAGTCAGGCTGGTGCTGGTGGCAGCACAGAGCAGTGCAGGAGGGCAGCGTGGTGGCTCCCAGCGTGTGCCTGTGCCACGGGGTAGCCCAGAGCACACACCCTCGGTGAGCTTGTGAGTGCTGATGGGATGAAATGACCAGAGAGGCCCAAAGGAGATGTTTCTGAGGTTAGTTCTTGTAGGGGGAATCAGAGCTGGCGAGGGCACAGCTCAGTGGGAGGAGTAGGCACACGTGCAGAGCGTGGAGCCAGGCAGAGCAGAACGTGTTGGTTCCTGAGCACCTCGTCACCTCAGCTTTTCTAATTGAGAAACTTTCCTGGATAACCAAGCTTGATTTTCCAGCACAGCCTAGGGATGCTGAACAACCATTTTTCCTTGAAATGGAGGGAAGCTTTGCATCCAATTCTCTCAGGCTCCACTGAAATTTCCAGCTATTATACCCTAGAGAACACAGCAAACACTCGCACGACCAGCAATTCTTCTGATGCTTTTTCTTTTGCCTAATCACAAACATATGGTACACTTTAGGGGAGATTATCCTTACATTGTTAGCTTTAAAATGCAGCTTTCTTCCAGCTTTCCAAGGTCACAGCAGCTATCCAGTTAAATGCTAGAGCAGAAATAAAATGTTAACGCAGCATGACCTTGGTCAATCAGTTAATCTTTCTCTACCCTATTTACTCCAGCAAAATAAAAATCCATCCCCACACGCTGCAGAGGGCTTTGAGATCCTGGGGTGAAAGGTACATCATAAGCTAGAGTATTAATTATTGAAGGCCTGATAGTGTGCATGGTGCTGGGGGGAATGTAAATGAATTTTCTGTTGGTGTCTGTTTGTGCACAGCTGCGATGCCCACCGGCCGTGGTGGTGCAGCCCCCGGTCAGGCCCCGGTCAGGCCCCGGTCAGGCCCCGGTGAGCCCCCGGGCCTCTGAACGACTCCGAGGTGCGTGAGGGCTCGAGCAGCAACAGTGCAGCTGCTCCAGGGAGTAAGAACAGTGTAAAAGACTTTGTCACCATTTGATGTAGAGCTCCTCGTTAATCACCCTGCGAGGGGAGGTCAGGGTGCAGCCGGCTCTCCGCTGCCACCTGCACAATGGCACCTGTGCCTAACGTGCAGGGGCAGAGGCTCCTGCCTCTTGTTCCCTGTTGCTACTGCAGCCTTGAGGTTTTGTGGGAAAGCCTATTCTAAAATTGCTCATAAATGGGTTTTCTGGCTGTTACATTAAGCTGGATTAGGCAGCACACAGCATTGATTTTTAGATTTGAGAGTGCTGAATAATTTATGTGCACGTTGCCTCCTAAACCAGACCCTGGCTGTGTGACGGCTCTGGCCCCTCCCAGAGCAGACACAGAGGACTGTGGTAGGATACAGCCAAACTTCCAACTCTCTTACTTTTTAGTATCTGCTTTAAAGAAGGCAGGTCATTTCTAACATCATTTTCTTACTGAGGTTTTATTTTAAAGTGTCCAGGAGTGTTATCCCACTGCAAGCACAAAGCATGATTTTTCGAGCTGCTGTTCCTTAAAACCTGCTTCTGTTATCATTCCATTTTAATATGGCTATGTATTATGGTATCCGATTGTTTGATGCAAGCATGAGTACATAGAAACAGCAAAAGGAAAATTGTCTTTTTATGAACCATGCATCTGTTTATTACAAATCTAAATAAAACCCTTTTCAGACCTTTTATCAAATTGGCTTGTGCCATTCAAGCACTTCTATTTTTCACATGATTTTGTAGAATACATTTAAGAATAAAAGAGAATGTTGGCACAGAAGTTATTTAGCTGGTGTTTGCACTGTCCTTGTGCAGAGACTGTCTCTGAAGAGCTTAATTCACTCCTGTGTGGGTTTAAGTCATGTTCAGACACTGATGATAGGTTTGTAATTTTTCTAAAAATTTCATTTTATTTTTAATATTCTGCATCTTTACTGACTGTAGCAAACAGGGCAGAACGTGTCCATTTTTCCCTTGCGCTGGGTCAGCTTTGGTGAAGTCATCAAAGGCAAGAAACATCTATTAAGTGTTCTTTTGCTGAGTCCTCAATTTAAATGAACTTGCAGGGAGCAGCAAATATTATTCCTCCTATTTTCTGTAGCCCAGTTCCTGCATCCCTCAGAGGTCACAGCCTCCCTGGAGAGCAGCCTGACGGCTGTGAAACGCGGCTCCAGACAAGTCCAAATGCCGCTATTCAGCAGCCCTGTAATAATCTCTCTTAAATACACCAGCTCCCATCCATCAAATGGTTGACCCTCAGGAACTGGAGTCACACAGTGCCAGAACCAAACTGCTCCCTGCCTTCAGCAGGGCAGGGCATTTTCCTCACACAGTCACACCGTGTCAGGGGCTGACGTTTGTTGTGGGGTATTGGCAGGGATTGCCCGGGTCTGGGGATGGATGGCTGCTCGTGGCACTTTGCATCCTGTCCCCAGCACCTCTGCTTACCCTTGGGTCCACAGAGATGGAGACAGGGATCCCAGGCAGGGACTGCAGGGCCGAGGCTGCAGCCACTGTGTGGGGAAACACAGGGTGTCCTTTCCATCGGAGCACCAGCCCTGCGTGGGGATGCCTTGATTAGGAAACCCAGGCCTGTTTTGCATTGCACATCCGTCTCCGTGGCCCAGGCAGGTGAGGTTCACCCATCCAAACTATTACATCCTCATTTCTTACTTGGCTGTTTCTCCAGCATGTTCTGTTTTGGTTGGGTTGTTGTTATTTTAGTTGTAGACTTACAGAGCTCTTTGTGGGACTGCATTAAAGACAAGAACTGGTGTGACGTGTACAGGTCTCACAAATGCTGTATGTGATAGAAACTGCTCCCCCTCAGTTCACAGAGCCACAGGCTGGTTTGAGTCAGGAGGGATCTCAAAGCTCATCCAGTTCCAAACCCCTGCCGTGGGCAGGGACACCTTGCACTATCCCAGGTTGCTCCAGGCCTCATCCAGCCTGGCCATGGACACTGCCAAGGATCCAGGGGCAGCCACAGCTTTTGTGGGCAGCTTGTGCCAGGGTATCACCCTCATTCTTCATCCTCACAGGGAAGAACTTCTTCCCAATATCCCATCTAACCCGACAGGAATTACTGCAGGAAGGTCAGGATAGCATCAAAAATTATTGCCAGGCTGGATCATCCATCCGGAAATGTTTGCAGGACTGAAATGATAATGTTTTTTGAAATAGGAACAGCAGAAACCCTTTTTTTGTCATGACTCTCATTGGCAATTATCTCCCATTCGCTGAGCTGCGAGTTTAATATCGGCATTTTGGGAAGCCCCGCAAACACCCCCCGTAATCGGTGTACACCAGCTGTGCTGCTGGTGCGGGACTGGTGCGGGATCGCTGCGGGTCGGTGCCGGGATCGCTGCGGAATCGCTGCGGGTCGGTGCCGGGACTGGTGCGGGATCGGTGCCGGGACTGGTGCGGGATCGCTGCGGGATCGGTGCGGGTCGGTGCCGGGATCGCTGCGGGTCGGTGCCGGGATGCGGCTGCGCCGGGCTCCCTCTGCCGGCGGCTGCCGGCAGCGCCAGGCGGCCCCGGGGCTCGGTCCCGGGGCTCGGTCCCGGAGCTGGAGAGCGGCACCCCCGAACACCGACTCGGGAGCGGGGGCACGGCGCTGCCCCGGGGGTCTCAGCGCTGCCCTGGGCTCTCCCAGCCCTGTCCCGAGCGCACCCAGCGCTGCACCGCAGGTCTCATGCGCTGCCCCGGGGTCTCAGCGCTGTCGCGGGGGTTCATTCACGCACAAGAACACGGTCGGGTCAAAATCGCTCGGTTTTAGGAAGCTGTCGTCTCCAGGGTGCATCACTTGGCACGGCTTTTAATGTAGTTAAAAGGTGACTCCAAGCCACGCAGAGGCCATTCCAGTTCTCGGGGGAGAAGAACTGTGTTCCTCTGTGTATTCTGTAGATTAAATTCTATCATTCCAAGCGGGTATTTTAGTCACAGACCATATTTGCAGCAGGCTGTGGTGATGTGTTCAGTGTTGGTGTCTCCGTCAGCCATTGCTCCAGACCTGGGAGACCTGGGCATGCAGCCTATGGACTTTGGATGGACTGCCCCTTTGGATGGACCCTGGCCCTGTTCCTCAGCAGCTCCAGCAGCATGCTCTGCAGCCGAGCACAGCCCATTCCTGCTGCACAGAGTTTCCTGCGCCGTTGCAAACCACACAAGGTCAGGTTCTTACCTGCTGAGAGACCTGCACAGCTGATAGTGCCCCGTGTTTCCACACTGGCCCCATGTGGAGCTCCAGCCTGGGCCTGCTTGGACTGCACAAGTGAAGACCATGGGAGGCAGCAGCATGCCAGGAAAAGCAGCCCCAGGCGTGAGCCCCGGGAACCCGACAAGGGTTTGGGTCTTCCCTTGAGCTCATCTGTACCAGCGTGTGCTGTTATAGTAGAAATATTATGAATCACTTATTATTGGCATAATATCAACTGTCCTTACGTCGTGCTGAAGTTCCTGGACCAGCACGGGCACTACTGGGTAAAACCAGGAGGAATCTGGGGAGTGTCTCAGAGCCCGGGAATTCAGCACCTGCCAGCGCTGCCCCAGGGTGGCTGTCAGGTGCTGCTGTGGGAGGAACGGGCGAGTTTTCAGCCGCATCAGCAGATCTGTGTGAGACCTGTTCATCACACACGTCCTGCTTAACCACTCCCCATGATTAAATATTTACAATAAGAATTTATTCATCATTAAAAACCTAAATAAAAAGATTACAGGGAAAGTCAGAATGGTTCAGTAGGAAACAGCACTAATTATTTTCACCCTTGTGGGTTTTTCTGTGTTCAGTTCTTGAATTTCAAAATGAAAATATTGAGATAAACTCCCGCTTTCATGTGAGCACGGTTGGGGGGATTTCTTATTTGGTGTGAGGCCTGAAAAGGGAGAATTAACACTCATTTAATCATTTATGTTCAGTCATAATTTAGGCCCTGAGCAACAAAATATTTAAGCAGGAGATAAAACTTTAGGCAGTCACATATTCCGGTGACTCCAGACAGATTATTCAGATGCCTGAACTGAAAAGTTGCTTATTCAGAGTGAGGGAAGAGCAGAATTCCCATGTGCTGGGATGGATGCTGAGAGTTTTCAATCCAGAGCTCAAACACGGAGCTCAGTCCCTGCACAGCCACCAGCGCTGGGGGTGATGCCCCGGCTCACAGGGGTTGTGTGACCTCAGAAGAGTCAGGAAATTAATGAGAGTCATTTCTGAGCTGGGGGAAAAGTCACAGAGATGAATATTGCCAGCAAGCTGAACTCACTGCCGGTCATGGGATGCAGAAATCCTGAGGAGGGTTTGAGCACAGAGAAGCTGTTTGCTGCACAGCCGGGAAGGAAACAAGCAGAAGAGCAGGAAGGAGATTGTCAGGTCTCCAGCACTACTGCAGTTATTCTTCCACATCTGCACAGCTGAAGTGGGTTTTTTTAACATCCATCACATCCCTAGTATAGGATATATGTAGGGTATTAGGTGAGCCTCGTGCCTTTGTAAGTGTCATCCTCAAATGGAGATTTTTCATCTCCTTTCAAATCTTGTCTGTTTTGGGGGGGAGAAGAGTGGATATAAGGGAAGATGATGAGCCCCATAAACACCGCTGCTTTTTCCTGCACTGTCTATATATGAATATCATCATCATTTTATCTAAATAAATCTAAGCCCATTCAAACTTTATCTAATGTCATCAATAACTCTCAAAACAAAGAAAGGCATTTACAACAACCCAGCTTTATGATTAAGGTATTATCCAAATTCACCTCTTGGAATGTTTCAGAGTGATTTCCTTCAGGCTCAGCTACAGCCACAACAGCAGAGATCAGTATCTGTGCCATCTGAGTATCATCCAATATGATCTAAAGGACTGACTAAACAGGAAATAATACACAGATAAGAAGATAAAATGCCCTCAGCATTCCCTCAAAACAGGTAAAAAGGCTTGCTCGCCTCTGAAACTACATATGCTTATAAGGAGACAAAAGGTTTAAATTCTCATAAGTTACATCTAATCTTTAGAGAAAATGGAAAAAAAAATCAGTCAAAGGATTTGACTGAAAGTTTTAAAACCACAGATGGAAACTGAAGAGGCCCCTGTCCCCCTAGTGCAGGGCTGGATGTGGCAGCTCCAGCAGTGCCACCTGCAGTGCCACCTGCTCAGGAGCCACAGGAGCCTTCTCTTCCTGGGAAGAGATTCCTGACCATGGGTTGTTGTCAGGAGCAGCCCGGGTGAGGAAGACCAGCATAACCCTGAGCAGAGTCCCTGAGGCTGGGCAGCCTCTTGGGAAGGACAGCTCTGACTTCAGACCAAGCCACTCGGCCCCTTGGTGCCCCGAGCCCCTGAGGTCTGTGTCTGGCAAGGTTGTGGAGGTAGCCCAGTGCCTGCTCTTCCCAAAGGTGGAGCATAATGGGGTAGAAATTGGACCTCTTGGTACTTCTAACACATATGCAAAATTTTAAACTCTGTCCCTAAAGTGTTCACAGAGTCAACCCAGCTAATGTAAGTGCAATCAACCCAGATAATGTAAGTGTTCTGGTTTATCCCTGTCCCCAGTAACAGTGTCAAATGATTCAGCAAAAATCCTTCCATAAAACCCTCCAGAGGTAGATGAATATACAGTTGATGGATTCTAGATGTGTACTCAAGCTGCTCCATCAGCCAGGTCCAAAAACTTGCAATAAATAAATTTAATCAGGAAACATCGCTCAGATATGAATGTTTAATGACACTGATTTATACTTTGAGCTGCCAAAGCTAGGAGCCAGCTTAGCAGTCAAGAGCCCACAGAGCTCAAGGTTTCAAAACAAACAACTCTCCTTGGAGATTAGTATTGCAAAAGATTTGAGCAGGCAGAAGAAGGAATGTTTTGCCTCCTGCTAAAGCATTAACCCAGCACAGAACTAAACTATTGTATGGCACCTGAAAAGGTTTCTATCAACAACCCAATTTTTGAATCTGACATAAACGCACAACACACGCAAAATAAACCTGAATAAGTCCAGGTTACAAAGGGAAGAACGTGGGAGATGTCAGATTCAGTCTGCCCTGGAGCAGCTCTTGCTGAGCTGCCTAAGGCCACGTGCATTGTGTGACTTTCAGCAGTGCTCACGCTGCTGTCACACAGGCTGAGCTCAGCACACAGCCCAGGCGGCTGCTCTGGGGAACTGGGCTGGCTGATGGAAGGCATTCCTGGTGGTAAAACTCCTCCATTCACTGTGGGAGCTGGGAGGAGCCGGTGAGGCGGTTTGCAGAGATGATTGTAGAGCGGCTGAAAAATTCCATGAGAAATGAAGCTTGACCATCCATGAGCTGCACCTGCCCAGAGGTACCCCAGGTGAGTTATTTTGGCCAGGCTTTATCTACATCTACATTTTATTTTATCTACCTCTTCTGCTCATAGTTGCCTACATCTTCTGCTCGTGTGTGATGACGATACCCTCATTACTGTTGTGAGGAATTCAGATAACACAGGGATGAGTTCATGGCAAAGCCCAGGAGGAAATGACTCCTTGCATCTGCAGAGGAGGATCAGATGGACGTGCAGTACATGAGGCCACCAGCCACACGCTGAGCAAGGAGGAGACATCGCCCTGACCACGCAGCACGGGCGGTGGGAAACAGAAGCACCCTCAGAGTGAGCCCCAAGCTCCACAAACCAGCACAGCCCATCTCACGAGGGTTTGGGCTTGACTCCTTCAGTGGCCACTCCTCAGGGTAGCTTTCAGTTTGTGAATTCCTTAATGGTTTTAGGATGAATGAAATGGTAGAATGAAAATTCTCATATGAAAATCTGTTCTTTTCAATCCCATTCCTTCTGTGAGAAGCATTGGTTTTTCTAACCACTTTATTTTCCCTTTACTTCAGTATCTTTTCTCAGCCAAAACCCAGAAGTCAGTCAGAGGCAGATACTTAGAATGGAAAATTTCCCCGTGGATAATTGAAGTTCAATTTAGTTTTTTTTACTGACAAAAGGGCCGTATAAAGGAGAACGTTGCTCGCGTTAAGCGTGGGCAGCCGCAGTGCGAGGTGTTTCCCACGGCAGGCACTGCGTGTGCCGACCCTTTCCAACGGGCTCCCTCTCCTTTCCTTGCTTTTATCCACAGAAAGGGCTCGGCTTTTCCCTTCCGCGCAGCCTCCGCACCGGCTGCGGGGCAGGACGCGCCAGAGCCCTCAGCCACCCGCACCCACAGCGTGTGACCGGGACGGCTCCGCAGGGTTCTGCAGGAATGGGGCAGAACCCGGGAGCCCTGCGGGGACAGAGGGGGCCGGGCCCATCCCGCGGGCACCCGAGCGCGCGGTACCGGGCGGGGAGCGGGGCCGGCCCCGGGGTGTGCGGGGTGTGCGGGGTGTGCGGGGCAGCCCCGCCGGAGCCGCCGGGTCCGCACGTGCG
>VZTH01004651.1:0-32398 GCA_013397815.1 Aleadryas rufinucha
CAAATAAAGTCATTTATGACACTTGATGAGAATCAGGGCACTTCTCGAGGCATGAGTGTTTTAATATCATGAGTATGTCAGCTGGAATGGCATGCTCTTGAAGGATAACGAGTATCTCAAGACATTTTCTGTTTTCTTTTGCTTTGCATTGCACAGAACTTATTCCTTGTGACAATGCTTAGGACTGCAAAAGGCCTAGACTGCTAGAAAGTTCATTGATGAGCTTGAACATACTAACAAACACATGTTTTTTGTGTCACCATTTCATATTTAAGGACTACAAAGATGCAAAAAATTTGGTTTTGCAAGTTTAAAATATTTTTAAACTGCAATTTATTATTAAAATGATAATAATTTAAATGAACAAATAAAAATTAATGTGAATGTTATGTTTGCCTCTGTTAAACTTTCCTTTGTGTGGCTTTTGTAGATCAATGGATTCAGAGAGGCATCTTCTCAGGATCTATGAATTTCATAAGCAGCTGATCACTCCATGGTGTCTGCAGAGTAGGTGCTGCTAGACATGGCAAAAACAGCTTCGTGGCAACTGGAATTCCTGGATACGCAATACAGAGCTTTGTACTAAAATCATTCCCTACAACTTCCAAATGGCAATTGCCTAACTACAGTGTTTCTTGTATAGAAGTATGCAAAATAATATAAACACCGAAGATTTTAATTATACTAAGCACAAAAAACTTGTTAAGGAACATGATTTTCCAGATATAATTACTATTATGTATATTAAGACTGTACCTACAAACCACCATGAAAGGTGGCTTTCTCCTGCTAGTAACAGGCAACAGTGGACACTTGTAACTTCACATACCTTCAAAGGCAAGTCTAAAACAAAAAAATAGTAGAGATACAGGCAAAAGTTACACAAACACTGAAGAAACCAGTGTAAGAAATACTGGAGGTTTCTGTATGACATACCTGCTATGCCTTTTTCAAGCAGAATTCTCTGTGCCAGGAATAACAGAAGTTCTGGTCTTCCAAGTTATGTGACTGCATGGAGGAATAAGGATCCTTATTGCAGTCACAGTCACATTTTAGGCTGATAACCGTGACTGGGAAACAGTGCTAGAAGCCATGCAGAAACAGCAGATAACAGCAGAAACAGACATAAATGTCAAGCTTTGCATTTTCATTTCGGCACATAAAGAACAGTAATCCTTCACTCAGTGTCCCAGTGACAAGATTTATTGCATGTATTGCAGGTCACCCAAAATGCTTTGGGATTGCAGTATTCTGAGAAACAGCAAATGAGAGATCTCAAGTGTATGAGTAAAGTAGATGAGATATTGGATTTAGTTTTGGCATTGGGAAATAATTTCTAGCTGTAAGGACAGATGGGTGCTGGAATTCATTGTGTGCATAATTGTGCAAGGTCTCTCTCTGGGGACATCTGCAAACAGGTTAGAGAAATGTCTGCCAGAAATTGTTTATGGAAAGCTGAGGGTCCTGTTAGGGGGAAGGTGGATGGCTTATATGACACTGCCAGGTTTATTCTGTGAATGATTTGGGGATGTGACATACTAAAAGCTGACAAAGGGAAATAACTTTTTTCTTTGTGTTCTATTTATGGACATATTAAACAAGGGTTTTCCAAAGTCTGTATTCAAAATATTGTTGGTCATTGTGAATCATTGTGCAATCCTTCTTTATGGGCACAATTATAAAATATTTGTAGTGGTGGTACTAGTGTTTAAGCCTCGTGGTGGCATATGCCACTCATTTTATCAAGAAAATATATTCTTCAATGGATCCCAAAGCTCTCTCTTTGAATGTGCTGTCCACTGCTCATTTTATGGAAAATTTGGAAGATTCTCACTTAGTAAAAACCCCCCACAGATATCAAAAATCACATCATTTTCTCAATTGTAAAATATTTCTTTCTCACCTTTTAGCTTTTGAAGGTTTACGGCCCATTGTTTTCACTTCATGTTACCATATCCCAAAGCACTGTTGAACTGCCAAATGTCACCAGTCTATCAAATTACTTTAATTCTGACCCATAAATTGGTCAGTTTACTCCAAAAAAGTCATCATCCATATTGCATTTCTTGAAAAAACTCATCTAACTTTTGAGTTTTCATGAAAATATAAAGTAGAAATTACACAGGGCCATTTTGTACATCTCTCTTGAGACAATCTACTTCTATTACCTGAAAGCACCACAAAAATTCCTAGGTCTGATTTGACTCTGTTCTTGGGGAGAATAAATCATTCAAACAGTTCCTCTGAAAAGTTCTACTGATTTTATGCCCATTTAAGTGAGATGGAAATCATATGGTTCAGCTGTGTCACAAATTAAAAAATAAAGTAAAAAAGTGGTTATAACTACAACTACCATTGGTAGTATACAACGGGTATGCAATAATGTTTGGAAAAATATACTTTTATTATCATAGAATAATAGATGCAAAGAATAACTAGAGTTGGAAAATATCTATAGAGATCACCATGTCCAACTCCTTGCTGTTTGCAGGACTACCTGAAATCAAAGCAGATGACTGAGAGCGTTGTCCAGATATTCTTGAACTCTGGCAGGTGTGGTGTTGTGACCACTTCCTTGAGGAGCCTGTTTTCAGTTACCAACCATGCTCTCAGGGGAGAACCTTTTCCTAATAACACTCTCATTTGGCGTCTCTACTCTTAGAGATTCCCTGACATTCAAATGTTCCATTGTGGGACAGGTAATACTACAGCTAAATACTCTTCTGCAGCTAATTTAAATACATAAAAAAGTAACAATATTTGCATGTTAAGTTCTTCTGACCCGAACATTCTTGTCATAGATGTGTATTTAAAGCCTGCAGATTGACCTTTTCCATGTGTCACGACAAATATGTGGCAGACTTGCAGTTAAATATGGTTTTGTAGTGCCCATAGCCTCAACAAAGAAAGCTGATACTCATGACAATGGCTAGCTTCTCTTGAATGCTTATAAAAAGCAGAGCTGCTCCAGCTGATATCTGAAAGCTCACTAATGTGCAGCTAATTACATGCTTTTCAGAAATGTCAGTCAGCCTTTCAGTCTTTGCAAAAGCTCTATCAGTGGCAATATGTATAAAACACAAAATGAGACAGAAGGTGACCAAAGTCCTTTAGAGACATCTTAAGGGAAGTAAAAGGACACAAGTTGATAGTCACTGATGACATGTTTGCAGCACAGTTAGCCAAGATTATCTTCTTTGACCTTTGCATTTATTTTTTTATATTAACCCTGCATTTTTTATAGCAACCCTATCACTTAACATATAGCTATTCTTGTAATTATAACATACATAATCAAAGGATGCAAAGTTAGTTTATTATCTTGCTTTGAATTATCTATACTGGCCTCAGAAACAGCCACTTACCTGCTTTAGACCACTGTTGTTTAGTGCTTAGTAAATGGCAAAGTAGGTTCATGAAAGGTGCTGTGATTGATTGCAGGAAATGGTCTTCTACAAAAGCAATACTAGTCCGAGGAGATTCTGAGATTTGGTATAGACGGGAGATGGTTGTTTCAGCTCTATAGGGCAAATCATAAACTTGTGTTTTGTGTCGAGAAACAGAATGCTGGTACATTATTTTTGCACAATTAAAATTAATATCCTTATCTGTTTAATAGAAATTGTATTCCATAAAACCTGCAAGCTCATTGCTCAAATGCAATTTTAAGAATGAGGAATAGCTGTAGATACAGATTAAAAGTATATGATCTTAAATTTTCTTAAAAGATGTGGATTAAATACTGCTGTATGAATATAGAATAAATTTAGAGTGGGAATTATGGAAATGTCTGAAAAAAATTGGCAACTTGTTCCACCGATCATATTCACTTTACTGAAATTTAAAATTCCTATTTTTCCCCACAATAATTGCTACTTTCTCCCTGAATTCCCCACGAGGACCACTAGGCACAGTGGCTGTTTCACCAGGATTTCGAGGTGATGTCACACAGGTATGATCTGTCACTCTTTTGTGCCAGACCCTCTCACTAATATGATGGAAAATACTATACTGTGTTGCCCTGCCATGGTATTAAGTGAAGGAAAAATACCATCTCTTATTGCTAAATATGAACAACAGGGTAAGATGTAAGACAGGGGAGAACCCAATCCACTTTTGTTAGACCAGGCATTCCAAACTCCTCTAGATACGTTCATTACAGCAGTCTTTACAACTACTGTTTGCTTTTCTTATTGCTAAGAGAGGAGGATTTGCTCCCTGGTGATTGAATATATCTGTCTCCAAGGTACTCAGTTCTCCTTCTGGACAACATTCAAACTTGGTGCTCTAAGCAAAGTTCCAGTCTCAATTCCAATCACTCAGCAGCAGTTCATGGGTGAAGAAATGTGTGAGATTCATACAAAAATGATGGGGACAACACAAACTGGCAGATACTGGAAAAATATAAACCACTATTTTTTAAAGGTTCTCTATATATCAGCTGAGTACTGGCAATAAGTCTGTGGAAACCTTAGTGAGAAAACCTACTTGAGAGGAAATAAAGGTCAAAGATAACATCTAGCCTGTGGTCCTAAGAAACAGGGAAGATGGTGAGGTCCATATATCCATTAGAAATGTTAGGATAATTGCTGTTTAAAAGCCATGTAAAAAGTGTCTCATAATGCCATTTCCATTCTCTTTTTTTCATAAGCCAGCTGTACCTTTCACCTTACAATAAATTTATTCACAGAAATAAATGGGTAAAAAGACATTTGTCTCTTCTGTAGAAAAATGCAGACGACAGCTTACCTTTTACCATTGTAATCTCTCTCTTAATTTTTTTCCTTAATAATGTCAGGCAGAAATATAGGACAGAAGAGAAACAGACTAGTTTTACTTTCATGTGTGCCACTTCAACTCAAACTGCAAGCCTGACAGTAAAATAAATGAGGGGAAGCTAACAATATTCAGTTTTCCACAGCTGTAACAAGTCCTGAAGTCTTGTTGCAGCTGATATGCTTCTTTAGGCAAAGTAGTACCCAGTTCTCTCAGAGTGCTGTAAAACTGGGTGGTCTGCAGAGACTTCTAGAGAACTGCCAACTTACACTGATTTAACTGAGCTCAGAATTAGAAACAAAGAAGAGCAGAGTTGTCCTTTCCCATCTCCCACGTTGTGCTGTCATGTCCATTTCGCCTTCCTCCCACCCCTGCACCTCCTACAATGATAATTTTATTTAAGTTAAAGAACAAATTCATGAAAATTAAGAATCCCTGGTTCTCACTTATATGAGAAGTTTTTTTTTTTTTCCTTATAATCAAATTTATAAGCTAAGATCAAATCCCCAAAAGCAAATATCTGAATCCATATCACTGAAAGGATTGTGCTTCTCCTTGCCTAGCTTGTGATAATTTTTGGGCATTGATACTATACAAAGTTTGGCAATACATGATGCAAAGTCTTGTTCAAACTCTGCTTTGTAGCCAGTTCTTATGTCTCAATAGCAAAGTGTGTGCTGGGAGAAGAGAGATACATGACTTATCTTTCATTCCCTGAATCTTAAAGCTTTTGGGAAGTGATTTTCACTTAGTTGTTAGTAAGTTGCGAAGACATGTTCAGATCTTGTGATCATTGACTCGGTTTTATCACTTAAATAAGGTCTGAATTTAGGCTGTTAAAGAGAGCACATTTTTGTACTTAAAGACTCCAGTGATGGAACTACTGGTCTCTTTTCTGTCATAAAAGCCTCTGTGGCAATTCACAGAGAAAACTTCATTAGCCTGAATTGTCAGAGAATGCTTATACCCTAGTTACAGATATCACTTCTTTTTTTGGTTGATGCTGAGAGACTGTGATCCTTTTCTTTTTCTCCTGGGAAATCTTCTTTGTAGAGTAAAACTTTAAAGTCAAAGCCACCAAAACTTTAAAGTTGAGAGACGAAATGACAGTTCTTCCATCTGTAGAATAAGAAGTTGATGGTTAGAGATACCCAAGAAACAAAAAACACAGCCCACCAACCAGAATCAGAGTGATCTGCCAGCTACCTGAAATACATCTGTCACTGGACTCCTACAGAAGTGCCAAGGTACAGCTTCGCTCCAGCCTCCTTCCACACCACTGAACAGCATAGAAGGGGCTAGAAAAGCTGGGATTCATTAATGAGAAATACTCAAAGTGAAAAGGTTGCATGAGCTCATTATATTTACCTGTAATTTTCATTCAGTGGTAACTAGAGTCAGGATGAAACTTTAAGGGGACCCAGTTTAATACCAAAATGCGGCTGGAACTGTTTTCTGTAAGCTATGGTTGCAGACCTTTTATCAGAGCAGCTCGACAAATCAAAAGCACCTGGTTAGATAATCTTGCCCGGAAATAGGCTAAAGAAAATGAAAAATAAAGATAAAAAAGAATTTTGATGTTATGCCATTAAACCCTTTTTTTCACTCTCAAGTAGAGGCCTGATACAAAGACAATGAAAATAAATAACCATAAATTAAATTCTCATTTCCAAGAGATGGAAACTGATGCAGTATAAACATCAAGTCACTGACTGAAATAATTTGAAGGTACTTACACGTCATCCAGTGAAGGATTTTTACATTTTTTCATCTACTTTAAGGCGACTTGTTTGTCAGCATTTTTCCATCAAATGACAAGTGCCAGAATTTGATTCTTTCCTCTTCTGTTTCATAAGTTCCAAAAGAATCAAAATAATTTCCTGCCCTTCTCTGTTGTTCCATATGTGAATGACAGTTGCCAAGAAAGAGATTACAGATGTTTTGAGCATCTTGAGTGTCATAACCCAGAAAGCCATATCATCACCTAACACACCAACCACACCTTGTTCATCATTCTCTAGTCATTAGAAACAAAGTCCTGCTTAGCTGACATATTTCTGCATTACCTTTCCACTGCTTACTGAATTTCTGAAGGGTTTAGGAGAAGGGGGAGGAGACTAACGTTTTTCAGGCTGCAGGTATCTTCAGGGTCTTGCATAATTCTTGGCTTTAAGGGCTGTAAGTGAAAATTTTTATGCAGCTTCCTGAGGATCAGAGCTGAACTCTGTCTTGGGAGCTGGCTGACCACAGCTGCCAGGAGTGAGAAGGCTGCTGAAAGTGCCTACAGAAGCAGTGAGAGGATAAACCATCTGGAAACAAATGGAACTCCCTCTGTGGTTGAAAAACAACAGCCTGAGAGGAAGCGGATGAGGGAGCATCGCACTTAGAAATGAGGCAATGGTGGTGGAAGCTCCAGGTGAAAGCAACATTTTCTCTATGCTGGGATGCACTAAGTCTCTGGCCAGTATGTCTGTTTTCAGCTGAAGTCCAGCTCTGAATGACTCCTTTGAAAGAGAAAGCCCTGTTCTTAAAACTAAAGTGTCAACAATATCAGGAAATGCACAGAAGTTCCACACCCCCATTAATGCTTTCATACTTGTCATGTTATTCAATTCCTGGTCACACTTCTGAGATGCTTTCTAGGTCTGGGTGGTGGAAGTACATCAGGCAGTGCAGAAGACTTCTCCCTTATATCGCTTCTTGCAGCACAACACAGCCGCAGTAGGTATAGCACAGTAGGCAAATTGCAAATATGATTCCCACTGCTACACTGAACTTGGAGTGTGTGAAAATCCTTTGGGATACCTATTAGTGGAAGTAGATACAGTAGGTTTATTTCTCAACGAGAGGAGTCACTGCAGTATATTTCAGATGATTCCCAACAAAGCTAGAGGAAATGACACAGGGAGAGATAATTTAGAGGAAAAAATTTTGGTGTCTGTAGCAAATTCCAAGAAGTTTTTGATTTTAATGACAGAAATGAGTACAGTTCAGATGTAGACTTTTTACTTTAATCTAATGCTTGTGTTTTGTTTCCTTTCTTTTTTGACGTCAAATATGGCTCTGTTTTGAGCAGGAGATTGGACTAGACACTTTGATGTTCCTTCCCACCAGGATTATTCAATGACAAATATGTGTTAACAACTATTTTTTTCCTGAATATGTTGTATTGAGGATGTTGAAAGATCACCTGACTACCTCCCACACAGAGCAAGTGTTTATCCATTCTGACTGATTCCACTCCTGCTGCCCCAGTCAACATTATGATGCCCACCTTAGCCCAGCAAATGACTTCTGTTCCCAATTCTACTGAGCTTTCCTCTTTCCCATGTGGGATAGAGTCCTGACCCTTTTCAGACTAACTCCCTCAATTCAGGTACACTCTTTTCAATAGTATTTTATTTTATCACTAGCATTTTTTTCTGCTCAGGGGAAAGTGAAGTTGTGAATACAGAAACAGGAATAATTTCTGAGCCTGATGAACAGAGAGACAGCACCACTGATAACCATCAGATTGTGGGAGCAGGGCTAGTGCCATGCTTAGCCAGACGTTGTCTGAAATGTTTATACTGAGGTGGAAAAGGGAAAAATAAACACTATAAACTCACCCCATCAGTCCCTGAGTTCCCCTGCAGCATATTGAGTGTTCAGTCTCCATACTGCCTTACAAATTTTCTTCAGCTTTTTTCCAAGGCTGCAGAGTCTGTTTCACTTGGCTACGTAAAAAGGCCATCTGATTTTGACAGTCACTACACCAGAAGGGTTTGTAAGTGATTTGTGCAGCCCACAAAGTCGTTATGGATGCACAAGGACGACTGAACCACACAGTGAGCCCAAGCCCCACTTACAGCCCAAAGGCTTATCCTAACAGCCATAGAGCCACAGTGCAGAAAACCCAAGAGATTTTGCTGAAATGAAATAAGGCCCTAGAGCTTGCTAACCCAACTTCAGCCTAAGGTTTAATTCCTTTCTCCAGCTCTGTCACACCAGTAACAACCATTCCCTCTGCCCTCCTCAGCTACAGCAGCAAATGAAAGAGTTGTAAATCAACTTCCCTTCAGATACATTTCTGTTGAAGGGAATTTCCCTCTGTTATTATAACACTAGGAGAAAAGACTGTGAAGTGTGAACTTTTTAATAAAAGTGCTTTTTACAAATTACTTAAGATGCCTGTTGAAACAGATGTTAAATTTCAAACATTTTTGAGCACTGTTTCATTTCCATTGCACTTGTACTCCACTGCATCATTAAGTTACAAACAGTGAGGAAAGGGAAGCCACACCACAGGGACTGTGTAGCCTCTGGATTGCTCATGGAAATATTCCTTCTTGCGCAAAGCTCAGCAACCACCTCAGCACTGATGCTGAGGAATAGGCTGTCTTTCCAGTAAAGCTCCAAAGTGTTATTGAATGGAATTAAACTCAATTATTTTATAATTAACTTCCACTCAAGTTAGGAATTCATTAGCTTTAGGAAAAAACAAGGACAGTTACGCAACCCATCTAACACAGTTGTTCCACGCAGCACCCTCTTTAGCACAAAGCACAGGGTTAGTTTTCTAGAAATTTCATAACATGACTTGTAATATTTTCTGTGGTATATGCTTATGTTAATAAGATACTGGAGTGTACAATTTCCAGGTCTTTCTAAAGAGGCATTATTTTTATTGCAGTTTATATAGTAAAATTAATGAAATTATATCAGCTTCCATAAGCTTATCTAAAAGCACTATTAAAGGAGATTAGTGTATTGCAAATGGAGTAAGAGAGGAAAGATGAACTGTGAATTTGACTCCTGTATCAGGCTGAAGGACATCTCTGAATAACATTATCACCCATTGCTCTAGGAGTTGTGACTGTGGCCTTTGAGAGTACTCAACAACTCAAACAGCAGACCTAATTTTATGTTATCTTTCTTTTTTTTTTCTTTATGAAATTGAGGGAGAATCTTTGCTGAAAAACTCTTTGCTTTTTAAAAAAAATACTAAGAGAGTTGCCCTTTATTTAAAACAAGTAAAAACTTGTTTTTCATATTTTACATAGAAAGGTTGTTTCCATATTTGATTTATTTGTTCTCACAGTGACAAAAAAATCACTTAGGTTGCAATTTTAATGTAATAATGCAATAGTAATTTCTATGAAAGCGTGAAATATGGAAATAAATTTTTAAAAAATCAAAACTAACACCTGTAACTTTATATGTTTCTATCTGTTAAAGTCTCTCTAAAGACATTTTCACTTAAAAAAGAATACTGAGTTCTTATTGAGGTTTAAGCCTTATATGATGTTAATCTACCTTACCTATGACTGTGTCCATTCATAAATGCCCTGCTTTGCAAGTATATAAGGATTTTATTCTCTTTGAAGTCAATGGAGATTATATGTCCTTTTGTCAAGGAGGAGTTTAAAAATCTGTGAAAAAGTTCCCTTTCGAGAGTTTTTGAAGTAATAGAATGTTTATTTTCCGGATTTTTGGCCATATTAAATGCCTGTGTAGATTTCAGAAATATTGCAGGTAGTTCAGCTTCTGATAGTTCAGCTGTGGTTTTGGATATTTTATTGTGGATCTGAATTTCTAATAGGTAAGTACTACCTGGGAAATGAGGGGAAATGAGGCCTCTCCATGGTAACTCAGATAATGCTTTCCTCTTGTACATTCCTGCGAATTCCTATCTGAATGCCATGTGTGAGGGAATTTGGCAGAATAGAAATGGCCTACCTAAAATAAATGGGGGCATTTAGGGAGTCTGCAGAATGCATGTCACTGATTAAAAGGGCTCTGTATGGTCTGTCTGTAGCTGAGTTTCACAGCCTGCCTCGCATGTCATTGCTGGAAACCAACTTACCCGTTCTTGACTCATGCACATGCCTGAAAATACCAGTACCAGCTGCTTTCTTTAGATCCTGCCTTTTTGATGGGAGCAAACTCCACTGACAGATCTACTGGATAGAACTAGAAATCTGCCCAGCAGCTACACCCACCTACCCTCCTCTCTGCTGTCAGCAAGCAGCAAGGGGACTGGTTCTCTTCCTCTGTGAGTAGTGGAACAGGGACCACGTTTCTCAAATGAGACTTTTTGTCTCCAAAAGCACACAGCAAAAAGATAGACACATGAAGCAATCAGAGAAGAGGCTTCTGAAAAGCAGGTGGTTTAATAATTTGTGTGGAATAGGTAAAAATGGAATAAATCAAGGAGCCTAATGGTGTCCCTACTCCAGTGTTGTAACTTTGCAGGAATTTTGAGATGACAACCTGTTCTGTAATTTGACAATCTAAATGCTTACTATTACGTATTATAACTCCTACAACAACAATATTCTGCGAAGTATTAATAAATGTTATTTTAATTAAAAGAGATTTCCACTCTTTTCTGTTTGCTAATTAAATTGGAAGAGAACTCTGACAATTCCAATTAGTATTTACCACAATACATATATATATACAAATATAACAGAAGGTAAATGCTGATTTGAAAAAACAAAATCATACCACAACAGCACAGTTAGACAGAACATTGTTTGCAAACTTTTCTTGCCTAAAATAAGTCATCAGCAATATTTAACAGATACTGAAAGTATATGTGAAACATTTAAAAATAAAAACAAGCCATCCAAAGATAATACAAACAAAAAATTTAAAACACATTCACAATTACACACAATTCACATCTGGTGCAGCACGTTTCAAAAATGTGAATTTCTTTTTGTTCTGATCTGAAATTAGTTTTCAAAGGACCTGATACTTACATTAATTGAATTAATAGAATCATACCTAATATTTGGGAAGAGAATAGTTAACCTTTCATGGAAATGCTCTGGAACTTTAAAATTCTGAAAGCACATGGAGGCACTTCAGGCCCTGAAACAATAAGAGAAACATGTCAATCCTACTGTAAAGAAGCATGTTGAGGAGGATGGACAGCAAGCTGCCTGGCTTATTCTGGACATCAGTTTCTGGCCTTGCCTGGCAAGGCCAGCAGTGACAGTAGAGCTTGATCACCCCTGGTGGATCTAACTGGAATTCAGGGTCTTGCATAATTCTTGGTTAATCTAAGTTAAATAGATGCCATTAATGGTCTGCAGAGCACATCATGCTTCCAATCTGAAAACTCAGGCATTTTACCTTCAACTACCCAGAGAGGAAATTTGGGATAACTTCAATGCCCTGAACTGGATTGGGAAGCACTCATCTATTCTGATCTGGTGATACCCAAAAGAATGTGTAATCACTGGGACATAATAGTAGGACAATATAGAAATTCCATCCTAAGTTATCAGCAGAAATTCCTTTACCATACAGAC
Organism: Aleadryas rufinucha; assembly: GCA_013397815.1. NCBI lineage: Eukaryota > Metazoa > Chordata > Aves > Passeriformes > Aleadryas > Aleadryas rufinucha. Next base: position 12,078 of record VZTH01004651.1, read on the forward strand.
ATTTTTGCTGACAAACTGTAGGGCTTAAGAGGAGTTCCTCATGCTCCCCCCTGGGTGTTGCCTGGAGTGGCATTTGTGTTTTCTTCCTGGGCTCTTCCAATACGCTGCAATGCTCACCTCACCTATCATGCTGTGGCCACTGTTAGGGATATGATTTATATGAGCCTATGCTTTATCCCAGTTAATAAAGCATGGAAATGTAGGATAAGGAAATGACAGACAAATTTTTATTTATATCACCTAACCTTTGTTTGTCCTTTAAAAGGGCTCTGCAGAATCACCAGAATAAATTATGTTTATAGTGGTCTGTGCTGCATGATATTATTATTTTTTCACTGGTAAATAACTTAAGACACTGCTCCTGAACAGGCAGACATACTTTGTGTTAAGTGGAACACCAAGATAGGTAGAAGAAATTTTGAGAAACTGACACTAATTATTTCTATCATATGTGTTTCTTAATATATTGAATTATTTTTCCATTAACCCCACAGGGATCCTACCTTATGAGTCATCAATGGCCAGGAAATCTCATTTCTAAAGGACTGGAACTGATGCTGCTGAAGACCTCCAAGAGTGCGTCAGATCCTTTCTTAATGGAGAGCAAATGCTCCCACAATAAAAGACAGACAAAAAGAATTAAGGACAACATGGTGTGAGGGGAGAAGGCAATTCCCTGCTTCCCACTTAGGTAGTACTAAATAAGGTTTGTGTTCTACATTTTGTTTATTTGGATGGTTCCTTGGTGGCTTGACACTAAGTGGAACTACCTCAGCTTGGTAAACATGTGAAAATTTAAAGTATGACCTTTTATTGCAGTTACTTGAAGTGCAGTATTGGCACTGCTGAGGATATTCCTCACATGGACCTGTTCTCTGGACTGTGGTCAAACTATGGGTCAGAAAACCATAACCTTCAGGCCTGGGCTTTTTGGTAAGGAGATCATTGCTGATCATTACCCAGATTTTCAACTTGCTTTCCCTTGAGATTCAATTGCATTTTTGTACAAAACATTTGCTAAATGTGATGTTTTGCCAGCTGAGTGGATCTGAAACGTTGGGCTTCAAAACTTCCTGTCTGAGACCAATTTTTAAATTCCTCCTTCCTTAAGTTGCCCCCTCATGGTAATAAATATGTTTCCTCCTTTCAGAGAAAAAGTAGAAGCTACTTAGATTCTCCTTTAACCTCCAGTCACTTTGCATGTGCACCAAGGATGGGTAAGACTCGCACAGACGTATTTAGTGGGTGATTTGGATCCATGGACCCAGCAACCATCCTCCTTGCTCCCTCCTCTCGCTGACAGATGGGGGAAGCACATGGCACAGGGCTGTGCTCTGTTCAAGACACAGACACAAATTTGATGGCTGTTACCAACAGACCATTTGGGGTTGGACTACCTGATCCACCACTGGCATGACCAGGCAGGTTGTCCAACAGCTCTTCCACTATTTTTTGAGCACGCTCCCTCTCTCCCTGCTTACAAATGAGTATACATTCCAGGAAGACTCAAAGAGCAGTGGCCTACCTCAGAAAGTGGAAGTTTTCACACACCCAAAAAAAAGACAGCGATAAGGACATGTTGGCAAAAATACATCCACTGTTATTACTAATAACTAGTTTTAAAAACACAAGTCTGTTTATTATAATGAATCCATTTTTATTCTTTGCAAGGACCATAGGTGACAGCTATAGAATGTTCATCAGAAAACTAACTTACCTGCTCATCCACAAAAACCCCTCACATATTTTTGGATGGCTTTAAGGGAAGGAGAGTAAAACTACATATAAATTATCAACTCCATTAAAAGAAGTGTAATTCTTCATTAATGAGCAGAAAATCTCTTTATTTTTTTTTTATTTGTGCAGCCAGAAAGGGTCTATGCTCTCCTTAACCCTCTCATAACACAAGCCTGAGGGATTTCCCAACACAAAAGACATTAATTCCACACCAATGACAAATGTATCAGCTCACTGTATTTAAATTGATTTAAACTGCAGAAAAGAGGATTTGGGTTAAACATGAGAACAAACTCTCAAACCTATACATGGGAGAGGCTTGCTCAGGAGGCTGTGACCTGGGCACTTGCTAAAATAAAGTAGGAAAGTCTGTCAGAAATTACACGGGAACAACTGATCCCCCTTCAGCAGGGAGAATTAATTAACTTTCCCAGCTCCCTTCCAGATCAATTTTTCTAATTTTTTTTTTTAGTAGTGATGTTTTGCTAGGCTACAGTATAGATCTTTGCCATGAGGGAAAAAAATGAGAATTATTCCAAACCTTTTACGGTATTGAAATAGTTCCTCTAACTGTAAAAAACTCAAACAAATGACAAACTTCATACTAAAGTAATAACTTAGTCTGTGTTGTGGCTGGATTGTAAACCGCAAAGAGAACTCAGAAAAAGGGAGTTAAGTAGTTGCTAATTTTGTGGGTTATTACCTTCAGCCAACTATTCAATATGGACTTGGTGATCCTTGTGGGTCCCTTCCAGCTCAGGTTATTCTATCATAGAAGCATCTGGAAGAAAGAACATGTGACTGCCTTTATGAAGACATTTATCTCTTTAATGCTTTCTTTTGTTTCTACTTTACACTGGACTATGAAACAATCTCAAGCAATTCCAAAAGTCTACCCACTTCCTTATCGATGTAGACTTGATGAGGAGTTGATTCTTTTTCCTGTTAAGTTAGAAACAGTTGAAAAATCTGAGAAACAGGGCTGAGAGAAAATTATAAACATCCTAAAATACATGTGGCAAAAGTGATACTTTGCAAAAAATGGAGGTTATGTATTAGAGAAAATTTTCTTTAATCTCCCTAATTTAGTGATTTTTGAATTTGGCAATAATAGATCCCACCTGAGGTCAAGGAGGTAGACAAATGGCCTTTTCAAGTCCTTTCCAGCAGTACTTTTTTAACACTCTGAATTTACTGACTAACTGGTTACTATTCCCTGCGGAGCAAAGGCCCTCATTCATTGAATTACACTTTAATCCTGGATGTTAACCAGTTTAAAGTAAATGAAAATGTGCTTGCTAAAAAGGTTTGGCCATACTGCAGGTTTTTCTCTCACTGACAATAAAATAAATATATTGCTATACAATCTATGTTGTAGGCTAAAGAAATTAACTACTAAAACTTAGTAACATAATTAAGCAACAGGTCCTGCTGTTGATGTCTCTGCTAGGAAATAACAGATAGCAAGGAAAGTTATACATGCTGAAATATATTTATGGCACATAAAGTTGCCATGTCCTATTACTGCTTGGTAAAACCTTCAGAGGAATGGATCTATTTTTCTGTAAGGGCAAGGATTTTTTTTTTCCTAATTAATTTAAGGTTTTCATGTTAAAAAAAATCTCTGATGTGTCTGTTGCTTAAAGCTTTATGATATTTAAAATCTGGATGCCCTCAGAACATGAAATCAGAGTGGGACAATCCACCACTCTTTCCAAGTTACTCATGACAATGGATAGGACAGGTATCACAGAATCACTGAACTGTCAGATGAGGACTCGGTAATGCTTTTCATCAGGGAAACTGATGGGACCTCGTCCATTTTATACCATTTCAGTGATTTAGCAACAGCAACCATATTTTTAAAGCAAAATTTGACAAAATGCTTTTAGCTGAAGGAAGGAGAAAATAAAGATTCACAGATAACTTTTATCTATTTATTATTACTAGATGATCTTTAAGGTCCCTTCCAACCCCAGCCATTCTATTATTCTATGATTCCATGATTTATTTATGCTATGGAGTATCAAGTTCTCTTGCAAGTCCTGATGCACTGTTTTGTTTTCTAAATAAAATGAAGGCACCAAAAAATTCCGTCTCCTTGGAAATACTGTTACTTAAAAATATTTTCTGGATTTGGAGTAGCAGCAGTACCATAAATATCCTTTGTATAGGTGTGTAGGGCAGAAGGAATACATGTCATGTAGCCTAGAAATAGAGCATTTTGATTAGTCTGCCAATGTTTAAAGAGTTAGGGAAGATTTAGTTAAAAACAATGCTCCAGCAGCCAGCTGAAGCCTGCTTAGTTTTGTTCTTTCTGCAGCTGAAGTGGGGATCCCTGCTAGGTTTGGGATTTCCTACCATCATCAAGAAAGACTGAGTGCACACGAGCTCTGAGATGAGGCAGCCAGCTCCAGCACTGCAGGTGGACACACTTCTGGAAGAAGAAAGCCTCTAGTTTCCAGGAGCTCCACTGGAAGGGAGGGTTCATAAAAGGGTTTTTCCCATCTGAAGAACGTTGTAACAGAACCACTTCAGCCATCACATTTTCTTGATTCTGAGCTCTTTCTAACACAGGTGATTTAGAGTGCCAAAAAGGCTTATGATCAAATATGAATGCAATTTTGATTAAACACAGCACAGATCAAGTTAGAAGACAGAGCAATCCCTTCAAGCAAAACCTGTGAAAAGTTCTTTATCTTTGTGTTTAAATACATTTACAGACAGTTTATATCCTTTTTTTTCTTTTGAATTAATTAATAGGAGGAGAATTTATGGGAGAAAGTGTCTGCAATAGTCTTCCAATACACATTCAGTAGACAAAGCTTTTATTTCATATCCAACAAAAGGGATTTTTTTGTGTAGAAATTTATTAGGTGGTTGTTTGATAATGAGATGGGGAAATGAAGAAAGGCTCTAAGTTTTATCCTTAAACATTTGATCACCTTTTTCTACCTGGACCACTGGACTGGGTTACTTGTAGTATACAAATGTGTGCAATTATTTTATTCTTAAATCAAGAATCCATTTTCTGAAGACTTTTTTTTTCCTCTGCTTTGTGTCCTTTCTTCACCCTTATCTCAAGGTATCATGGGGACAGAAGCCGTGGCAGGGGAAGAGAGCAGTGCTGATGTCACACTGAAGGTACAACACATGAAGCTTTCATGGCTAGGAAAAGATCTTTTTAGGGGGTACCTCAGAAAATCCAGATGTAATAACATTAAACTTCCCAATATCTGCACTGGCATATGTTAATTTTTCTAAATAATTCATAAAAGTACTAATTGGAATTATAGATCTTTTGTGCAAAGAAAATGCCCAGGAAAAAAATAATAATTCCATAAAGTAAAAACTGACTTTGTGGTTTTGTGATTTTTTTTTTACATCGGTTCTCTATTTCCTCAATAGACAGACAAAAATAATTAAGGATATGTATTCCAAATCCTCTCATGTTACTCATCTTAATAACAGGAGATACAGTAGCATATCTTGCAATTATTAACTGCCTTATCTTTATCATTTAGTTTTCATGCTGAGAAATATTTTGCTGCTTGATTGCTAAAGGCAAAATAGACCAATATTTTTAACAGCATGTACCAACTTAACTTTAATATTCAGCAGCCAAAGGGTCATGCAGAAGAGATGCCTTTGCAAAAATATAAATTAGCAAGAATCAGTTTATTATGATCATATCCTTTCTAGGAAAACAAGAATTTTGCTTTACATTTTTTAGGTACACGGGCAGAGGAAGATATTGCTGACATCAACTGAATAAAAGTAATTCCTCTAAAAATATTTCTACATATTATCAAAGTTTCAGTCTGTACTTTGGCTCTAATAGGCTGTCCAGATCCAGGCTGTAGCTCAGAAAAGAATGAGGAAGATGTGGGAGAAAATAGCAAAGCATGTGTGAAAAGGTGCAAGAAAACGGTGGTAATCTGAACACTGAAAGATTCTTTTGTTGTACTGAGACATTCTTTTGTCATAAGCTGTTACCTAGAAGTTTGGTATAGGCCTGAAAAACTGAGCATAGCAAATACATTTATGTCAGTCAACAATTGTCTCAAAATAGCAACAACTATTCAGAGCAATTTGAGGTCTTTCCTACGTATAAAGAAAGTCGACAATGATATCTTTGTCCATGCAGGTAGCTTCCTGATCAGGAGAGGATGCATCCTCTCCATGCTGTAGAGCCCTTCCCTTAAAATATGAGTATCTCAGAGCTTTTCTCTGGGAAGGCTGAACCACACAGGTTGATGCATGCAATGGCCTTGCTCCAAGTGAGTTAAAACACTTTGAGAAGGCAAAGAATTTCTCATTCCTGAGAACGCCATACAGACACCAAGACCAACTCATAATGCACAAACAAAACCACGGGCATGCTGCTGTGAATGGGACATTGCCAACAATTTCAGAGGATCAGGATCCTCCTTAACCGTTTGAACTTAGCAGAAGACAGAGTGGAGTTTATTGCTCAGAGCTGATTCACCTTAACTCAGGTGACTGGGAAGATATAAAAGGATCTTCTGTACCTGACCTTACATCCTTCAGTGTTTTTTTTTAATTAGAGACGTTGCACTGTGCAGTATATGGCACAGCCTGCCTATGTCACTATGGCCCTGTAAGCTGGAGCCATTGTTTTGCAAATTGCACATTCCAGAACCAGTTTGTGCCTTTATTTTTAATTATAAGAATTACTTTGATCACGTTTTCAGTACAACAGAAATGGGACCTGAAGTGTATGTGAAATGCAGAGAACTAAGGTCTGTCAGTTAAATAATTCCTAGCTTTTCCACAAACAAATTGAAAAAGTAATAAAAAATTGCACTTGAACTAAATGACAACATTCCTGATATGCACAAGTTCCTACTAAAGGTGGTGTTATTTCAGTGGTGGCAACTTCAGATCTTAATTATATTGAAAATCTGAAAATTTGGTGTCTGTTTTCTAAACTTTTCAAGGAGACCAGGATTACATATTGATAAGAAAAAAAGTATGGGAGAATGAGATAAAATGTGAAGGGATTCAAAAGCTAAGTTCATAAAAAATATCCTAGACTGTATTGTCCAGACTGGGAGAATTCTTAATGTTTTTGTTTTTTCTTAGTCTTCCAGAAATTGTCATCTTAGATTTTATAGATGACTTTTCTTTTGGTATCATTTATAAATTTAGACCAAACCAAGCAAAAATAAACCAGATTCTACTTTACATGCAACAACAAAATAATCTTTTCCAGATTTCTTTTATAAAACATTAGAAGATTAAAACACTCACTTCTATTTTATAATTTTAAATTGGTGGTTTTATTTTTGTAGGTTTTCTGTTTGCAAATATACATATTGTTTAGACTCTGCTCATTTCTTAATAATGGTGTTTCAAACAATGCTTTTTCAAACCCTTTCAAACCTAAAGTATACTAAGAAAATATATTTTCAATATATCTTCTGAAGGCAACAATCTCATTCAATTTTACTCTATCAGAAAACTGTTTTGTTGGTATTCCCTTCCTCTAGCTCTGGCTCCTCCACAATGTGATTTCTATTGAATTGCAGATCTGTGTGGGCAGACAAATTACCTTTAATCTTCTAAGAAATTTTGCACACACAGAGAAACCCTCTTCTGCCCCACAACCAATAACAGAATATTAAATATGAAACGTGCTGCACAGTGCTGGCTGCTGTTTTGGTCTCAGTTTTTAGTTTTAGTTTTAGGTTTTAGTCTTTAGGTCCAGAGAGCAAATCATGTACTTTGCTGATCCAATGCACCAATATTTCAGCTTAATGTGCCATGCAATGTGAGTTTTCTTGATGCAAAATAGTCCAAAAATGATCCTGAAATGTTGATATTTTCTGTAGACAGAAAGAAAGTACAAAGAGCACACTTTTCGAAATGTTCATGGTGTTATTAATGAAAAAACTTGGCTTTGCAGTCTAAACTATGTGCTAGCCTACCACGTGTTCATGTTCTTTCTCCATTTGTTTGTTCAATAAAAGATACAACATGCAGTGAAATGAATTTAGAACATGCTTGTCTTCAGCCACATTGGATTGTCTTGATTCATTTCAGCATGAACACAGGGATTCATTATCTAGCAGCACCCTAGGGATCTTAATACCCTTTTTTTGTTTGTTTGTTTTACTTTCTTCAGAGATAAAATCAGCTAGAAAGTATTTATTAACTGGAAGCTTAACACAATATTTGAAGTGTTGTGCTGTCCACATGGTAACACAGATAACCCCTTCTTTTAATAGTTCAAATTTGAAAGATGAGGGAGAAGTTTTTTCAACAGTCACAGCCCACACTTTCATAACCAGGAACCATTTCTGTGTTTTCTGGTTCAGACTGGGATAGACTTAATTTTCTTTGTAGCAGCCTGTGGGGTGCTTTGAATTTGTGACCAAAACAGTGTTGATAACACATTGATGTTTGAGCTATTGCTGAGTAGATCTGACACAGCATCAAGGCCTTCTCTGCTTCTCATGCCACTGTGTCAGTGAGGATGCTAAGGGTGCACAAGAGCCTGGGAGGGGACACAGCCAGGACAGCTGACCCCATCTGACCAGAGGGATGTCCCACACCGTATGATGTCATGCTCAGCAATAACAGCTGGGGGGGAGAAGGAACAAGGGGGAATATTTGGAGTGACGGCATTTTTCTATAATTATATTTATTATTGGAAGCAGAACTGTTGGTATGATCTGTTTAATATGAAAAATGAACATTGAAATGAAGTTTTTTAAAAAGAGTTTATAGAATTGCTTGCAAAAAAATGTTACTTTAAATATATAAAAATTTATAAAAATATAGGCATTACTTTCAGGTTAAAGAATCTCATTTACTTAACTAATGCACATTCAAAAAAATATGCTACTTTGAGTTTTATGAATTAACATTAGGAAATGTGTCCAGTGTACAATTACTTGGAGTGTGTAATAAAGAACACTGATTCTCACTGTTTTGAAAAGAAAAACACAGAACAGCCTTTCTCTCAATGCCCATAGGAAATGTTGGTCCTACACCGTCGATTTCATTATAGTGTAAGAAACACTTTTGCCCTAAGTGTTTTCCAGCCCTGGTTCTTAATTGTTGTTATTTGGCAGCATGAAATATTGATGACATTGGTCAAAAAGATTGACAGCTGCATGAATTGTTATTAACCAGCCTGTTGGTTGTAGCTTAAAGTTCAATAAATACCAAGTTGCAGTATAAGCCTCAGGGAGTCTCTTTTCTGAACAACTGGAAATTAACTATTTGATGTCTTTATAAGGCATCTGTCTTTTTCCCGTCACCCTCTCACCCCACCCAATAATTTTGATGACACTAAAAATAAATGGCTGGTTTGGTAATGCTCTCATAATTGGGGATCATGTCCCCTTCATGATCCTGAAGGAGGTAATGACCAAATATTGCAGATGTGACTACCCAGTCCATTGTTCTCATTGTCATTCATCACCACAGCAAACAACAGAAAAATCATTCAGAAATGTCCGGATCTGAAAGAGAACATGGGACAGAATTATTTGTGAATTGATTCAGGAATAACTTGTGCAATACTGATACATGAAAATACATTTCATCCTCCGCACACAAGTATTGTCATACTGTTAAGATTTGCAGGTGCACATACATTCAATCACATAATGACTTGCTGGAGAGCTTTTATAATTGTGTATTAGGTTGGAGAGCATATCTTTACTAACATAAAAGTTCTTAACTTTTTTAATGGTGCTGTGTACATTCCCTTTTTAAAATGTGCACATCTGCTATCTCTGTCTTAAATCCCAGTTGATTTTTTTCCCCCAGACCAAATATGCTACTTTTCTTGCTACAAGCAAACTTAGATTTTTAACACCTATTTCTCTTCTGGTTCAGAGATCTCTTTAGTTCCTTTTATGACTCAGCTGTTCCGTATTCTGTGTTATTACTATTTCTGATGTGACATACTGTCATTTTGACTTTCATCAAAATAAAGTAATTGTAGCAACAGGAAGAATCCATTAAAATTCCTCAATGTCTGATTTAGTCAGGATTAATAGATGGAAAAAATACCTTGCTGAGTCAGTACATGCTAAATTGCACAAATTATGGAAAAACATGAATAGTGTATTTATATGTATATCTATGAATATTCCAAAGCTTTATCCTTTCTAATGTACTTGAATCAATTTTCACTTTGAATTTGCATGAATGACTCAGATAAACACCACAGTGTCCCATAACTTAATTGCTACCACTGATCAAGCAGGAGGGTCTGACCATTATAGTGTGGAGCTATTTAACCTGTACTTGTCATGTGTGGATAATACAACATATGATGCACTATGCACAGGTTGGACTGAAATTTGGAGGCAGCACCGTAGTGAAATAGTTTTGACATTTTGAGTCACTGGTTTTTTTTGGGGGGTGGGGGGGGGTTTGGTTTTTGGTTTGGTTTGGTTTGGTTTTTTGGGTTTTTTTTTGGTTTCTTCCTNTTTTTTTTGGTTTTTTTTTTTGGTTTGTTTGTTTTTTATTTGTTGAAGAGGGAATTTTGTTGCTTATGGGTTATGAAATCTCCTGGGAGATTTTAACATTAAATGTGTAGCTGTTATGGTTAGAATGGTTATTTAATGTATATTAATAATGACAGAAAATTAACTTTTTTCACAGAGATTTAATTGAACAATCTCTCTCCATGCCATAATAATTTTTACAGTCTGTCTATTAAGTTATACTGAGGCAAGGTTTTAATTTTATTTCCTCTGATATCAATCACTTACTATCCCATGAATATCATGAATTCTCTCTTATGTTGCAGAAGTTAGTATTGTGCTCAGCTTTGTTGTAGTCTACACATTAGCATACAGTAAGACAATTAATAATATGTCTTGCAAGTTCAAACCTAAATAACTTTATGCACAACTTTCAAAATGTTCTATTATTTGAGTTTCCTTTTGGTAAAACAAGAAAATGTAATTATATGCTAAAAGGAATTGATAAGCAACTTGTTTAACTAATGGTTACAATAGCCTGTCTTTGTTCACAGCATCTGTAGCAATAGAACCTACTGCATTTCAATGCTGACATTTAATCAATGCATGTAAATCACCTTGGAGGCCTATTATTCTTGTATTCATTAATTCTGTCATGCAGAATACAAGCATGTAGGAGAATTATATACAAAGGTTTTGCAGCTGAGGTCAAAAAGTGGCACACGTAACCGTCTGCTCTTGAAGTTCCAAACTGCTTCTGACACATGGAATGGTATGTACCACAATATATATTAATAAAATCATAAGATTGCTGAATTAAAATTGTATCAGAGTTTTATTTAAGGGAATTTTTGGGTTAGGAAATTAGCTGGTTGGAAGTCTTTCCTATTGACTATATAATACATTCCTTCTGTTTGCTAGCTTGTACTGATGAAAATAAATACAGAGGTAGCTGCTTCTGTACAGAAAGACTAAATTTTTAAAACCAAATGCCTGGGTTATACAATAAAAAAACATGATAAAACTATAAAGTACTAGAAAGTAACCCAAATAATTTCCAGTTGGGCAATGGTATCTCAACATTTTCAAGTCAGTTTGTCATAAGAATTTAGAGTTACTGGTCTCTGAAAATTTATAACCCACTAGAAGTGAAAAATGAATTTGTATTCAGGGCAATATTTGGAGGGAGAGTGACTGAAAGCATCAGAGAAAACAGTAAACAGCCAACAACAATGGCACAGCAGATGGACTTGCTTTGGCACCTACATGTCTGCATGGGTGAGTCTACTCTGTGTTCCACCATCTTGCAACAAACTGTTTTATTTGTGAAGCATCGGTTTGTCCAAGTAAACCTGTCATGTAGAAACTACCTAAGACAACCAGTTTTGGCCTCTCAGGCAGGTGAGCTGGCACCACACTGGGAGCAGAGTTTGAAGGTGGCCTGAAACCAGGAGAGCAGAGGCAGCAATACATGAAGGGCAGAGAGAGCAACAAGCTGCTCATTTGCCTCTCAAGTAACTTCCTCCACTGAATGGTAGCTATGGCAAGTCATGGAAGACATATGGGGAAATCAAACATGAGAAATGAAAAAGAGATGGATTTTCTGTCCTTGATCACCATCCAAATTTTGCCATTCTACTTTTTCTTTAGTTTCCATGAGTGAGCCGTTCAACCCAAAATTTCAGATTGAAGCATTTTAAAACTTTAATAGAAATAATTTTGAAATATTTCCTTTCATCTTTCTCTTTAAATATAAAGACATTTAATTATAGCTGAAAAATAGTTTGGAAGCCATTCTATGGTTATCTGAACTCTAACAGAAACTCAGTAACTATAATTTGCTTTTCTTTGTTATTATGTGAACATGATCTTTTTCTTTGACAATTTCCACTTTAAGAGCATTTTTGTCATAAGGAACATTTACCAACTTTCATTTGTCAAACATTTTTGCCACATGAAATTTTAAGGGTTTATTTCAGAAATTTTTATATATATAAATAATGATAGCATACTGTAATTTTTCTCAGTGGACTCAGGATGCACTTAAGATCCAAGAAGTCTTCTGTTAGTCTGGTCTATAAATCATGAGAAATCAGCTGCAGAGGGATAGACACCTGATTTTTGACCAGGAGTGAATAAAAGGCACCAGGCTACATACATCATGCAGCAACAAAGCATGGAGTTTTAAATTATTCTAAATTTTGAATGTGAGTGCACAGGTCACTGCTTTGCATTTCACTGGATGTAGACACGGTAACTCTTTCACCAGAATAGTAAATGTAATGCAATTTTGTTACTGATTCTGCAATGTAATTTGCCACCTACCAAGGAACACCATGTCATATCTTATACTTCTTTGCCCTGTCTTTGTCATGAGTAAATCATAACGCTGCTCTTGTGCTAATCCCTTTGTTCTGCTTATGGCAATTCATTGAGAAAATACAGGCTTCAAGGCAGATGTAGGGGAGCCCTTCAGTGACAGGACCAGTTTATAGAACCCTATGCCAGCCCGCTGTCCCCAGACATGCCAATTAAATGTATGGAGGGGAGAGGGAAATGCCCTGAGTTCTGGGGTGCTGTTTTTCTCTGCTAGAGACCCAAGAGGCAGAGATCCCCAGCACTGAGCAATCAGCTCGGAGGCTGTCCCAGTGGCACTGGGACTAGGACCTGTTTTGCACTGGGCACTGAAGAAAGAGAAGGTTTAGACTATAAAAACTGTGGCTTCCTCACTGGGGACCTGTCTGAGGTTATCTAAGCTCAGGCCGTGATTCACTCTCAGGAAAAGATTGTGAAGCAGCACGAAGAAAGGCTAAAGCAGACAAAATAAATAAGAGAGCAAAATGGAAAGGAATTACACAGTTTGGCAATGAGGTCTTTGTTATTATAGAGCCTCTGTGACCTTTAAGAGAGTCTGACTTGACTGGTTGCCTGAACAAGTTTCCACCCTGCAGTCCTGAGTCCAGTTACATGCCTAGTAGCTCATTTTAAAACAAACCTGCCATGCCACCAGCTTTGGAAGCTGCAGTGCGTGCTGGCTGAACAGACTATGCCTTGGAGGCACCCTTGACAGTGACCTCCTTTTCAAGCAGGTCAGAATAGTTACCTGCCCAAGAGGCACTGTCTTATTGATTCATCTGCCTCCAAAACAGATGTACCACATATCTGTTTGAGATGCACCTGCTTCTCAGGGACTGGAAACTGAACACATATTTATTATACCTGGGAAGTATTCAGCCATGGATGATGACTGTAGCTTCCAGCAGGTGTGAATATGTGAATCTCTCTAAGAGGCAACGCATACAAAGAATATGCCCCTTATGGGGGTCTAAAGCAATTATTGGAGATATTTTTATCTGTGTCCTCCAGGTACACCAGGCACCTGCCATCTCATGTGTGATTTACCTGTTGTGTTCCTAAACACATAACTTTTTTTTATGCATAATTTTTTATACATATTAAAATAGTAATAGTGAACATATGCAGACATTAATTTTCATATCTAAACCTCCATATAATTACTTTTATTTGCTTATATTTTCCCCTTTGAACTTCAAAGATTGTATGATGATAATAGTGAAAGATTTACCAGCTTCAAAGCTGGAACAAAGATGCACCTAAATCTTCAGAAGGATCTGGATTCTGGTCAATAGATAAAATTCCAGAAAAAAAAACCCTGAACAAACATTGAATTACAGTGTACAAATTCTATTACCCATAGTAAAATTTATTCTGGGTCACAGGCTGAGCTGTGCTTTGGGAATGCTGAAAACAGATAGCAGAAATCTAAGAGTCTGTGACTGCCATGGCATGAAGGATAAAGTCAGAGGATCAACTATTGAAAGTGGATGTGGCAGAAAAGCCAAAAGAAATATCATGCATTCTCTAGCAAAAAAGGTTGAGATTCTGATTTGTGAGCTGCTTTCTTTTAGGAGATCATGTATTTCATGGAGACAAAAATTGGTTGTACCTGCTATTTACTGAAGAGAAAATGAACAGTCGTAGTGACTTGAGAATTCCTTTATTGAAGTTAAGAAGTCTTTGATGATCTGCAGCTGAGGGATTCAGTGCATTATCATTTTATTCCATGAAAGAAAATAAATGTCAGGGAAAGTAAAGCCAGACTTCTGTTCTGTTCTTCTGATAGTTCACTAAGGTGTAGTCAGCTCGTGTTCTGCATAGGGCTGCCCTTGGAACAAGAGAGCCACAACCAGATGTGCCACCCTCTTTTCTATGGCCCTGAGCACAGAAAGGACAGCCTGATTCTAAACTATTTACAAACTGCTAAAAATAGGTGGCAGTTTGATCCTTTCTACCCTTGGCTTTTATTTTCTCCTATGACATCGGGTAAACAGAAGAGGAAGATTAAGCCACACAAATTTATATGTGGGCTATAGGTAAAATGAGCATTTGACATCTCTGAACATAAGGTCCTTTTGCCAAATGGAGACTTGTCATTCTTCTTCTTCTTTGCAAAAACGAGCATGTGCAAGGTGATTTAAAATAAGGAATTGTTGAAAAGTACAAATCCTGTGTAGTAGAGGCTAAAACATTAGGTGGATTGAATGAAGTAGAAGCTTGTCATTTATAATCAGTTTTAATCACATTCAATACTCTAAACCAGATTGAAATTGAACATTAGTGGTTTAGGATAAAACCACGCTTCGTTCCACCCTACAATAAATCTTCAAAAATGTCAGTGTTTTGCTTTCACAGCTGTGTGCTCTATAAGAAGGGAGATGTTTCTGATGAAAAGAAGGTCATTCATTAATACCAGTGATTGCAAGGGACAGGATCAGCAATTTTTGTTGTTGGAAGGAACAGAGACAAAGACAAAATTAAGTGTCTGTATTTCAGAAAGTAAAAAGAATATGCCCAACCAACAAATGCCTCAGTGCCTCCACCCATGGCTGTCTCCTTAAGGCAAGTCTACATAGTCTGGAACAAAGGAAGTAAAACATTTTAAGTAGAAGAATATGAAATAAATTTTGTTCCTTTAGAAACAGAAAATATAGTTGTGTCTACTCGACAGGTTATATCAATAATGTATCTGTATCTCTGATCTTCTTTTTCAGCCAATTTATCTCTGGTGGACTTTAAGACTTTCTTCAAGTTTGATAGGAATTTTTGAGTGAAAGATAAGGGGCAAAAATGTATGGAAATCCAAAAAAAAGTCTTAATTCTTAAGAGGTCTTTAGAACAATAAATGCAAACTATTGTGATGAAAAATGAAGGTTATAGTCACCATTACTTTAGGTGCTCATGTATCTGTCAGATCAAAAAGAACAGAGCTTGACCTGTTCTAAATGCAGGA
Source organism: Aleadryas rufinucha (assembly GCA_013397815.1). Lineage (NCBI taxonomy): Eukaryota > Metazoa > Chordata > Aves > Passeriformes > Aleadryas > Aleadryas rufinucha. The sequence continues at coordinate 27,594 of VZTH01004651.1, forward strand.
AAAAGTTTAAATGGAGAATGTGAAAGGGAGAGCTTATGCAGCTGTGAAGTCAATCTGTATTTTCTTCTACCTCACTGTCTTTGAATATTTCCTTTTGAAGCTTTTAAAACTAGTAAAGGTTTCTCCAGTGTTCTCTGTGTGGCATTCTTCTATCTTCCATATTTACTAATTTTGGATTTATCTATATCAATGTGCTCTGATTGGTTAGAGGATATTTTAAATTTTGCAATTTATATCAATTTCTACAAGCATTTCATTTTGTGTTGCAGTAAGTACAACAGTGAATGTAAACTGGATCATTTTTCCACTATTAAGATTTTAAAACACTGCAGATACAATTTAGATTGAAAAAAAAAATCATTACTCCAACAAGTTAAAAATTAAGTATTATTCACAACACTCCAAAACATGTTATGAAATTTCAAGCTGGTTTCATACCAGTGCTTAACTAATAACAGCTATTGCACAATTCTCTTCTTAATATCAATGACTTTGTGAGGTAGTGACACAAATCATTGTTTTTACTAAATTGAAAATTAAATTATTTGATAAATTGGTTTAATAAGTTTATGTGTAAGGAAATACAATTGATTAAATAACGTTGACTTTCTCCCTTTAGTATTAGATGTCATAATTGCCACCCACCAAAATCGGAACTTATCATTTCCTTTAACACAACAGCTCATTTATGATGGAAAACTTGCTTCTGCATTTAGAAAATTGACAACTCCTCTTCTTTCCACTTTGCTCAGTAGAAAGGAATAATTTAGTCCTTTTTGCTTTCACCAGGACTCATGATGCAATAAGCACACCCGAGAACAAGCACGTCATGCATGCATTCGCTGAACAGTGAGATCCGGATATCAAGAGGATTTTAACACCACACCTCTTCTGTGTATCAAACCTCAATCTTCTGCAAGACATTGGATACATCTCTAAAGTATCACATACTGCTGCTAAAAGATATAAATATTTCTGAAGATCTAAATGCTTGCTATAAATTTAATTTTAATTTTAGTTGGAAGTCCTGAAAATAGTTAATAATTCTCCTTTCCACTTTCACAAAACTTTTCTTTCCATTCTTTCAAGTAATCTTCAAGAATTTTGCAGTATCTCTTGAAGAAATAAGAATGACTAAACAATGTGCATAATTATTTTATTAGGATAATTTTATTAAAGACATTTAAAAAAGCAATCTAGAATCTTCAATTCAAACGTTTTTACATTTTTACAAGTACCATCTTTATATATTCTGCCTTGCTGTCTAGAACAATACATACCTTTGTGGGAATTATGCACTGGTTTGTATCTAAATGTGAGAGCACTTGTTTTTCTGATCAATGTAGAAATAATGAAAACATAACAGGATCAATGGCTTGTCCTTCCTAAAGGGCTCTCTTAGGAGCTTTCAGGCTTATTTATTCTTCCTTATTTGGAAGTCTATTGCAAAACTCAGAAAAAACATTGGAAACAATTTATTACCATTAACTAAGTCAAAGCAACAACAGGCAGAAGTATCAATGGAAGCTTCAAAGATTCTCTGTGGCATTTTGATTCCACTATGTTTTTGTACTTTTCAGCACTTTTTTTCTGTGAACATGGGCTTACAGTGTTAGAGGTAGTTTTTACTGATATGCTTTAGGAGCCAAAAATGTTTATCTATCATCAAACAAGTATACTTATGGGCTTGTCACACATGGCTAATGATTCTCATGAGTGATATACAAGCATTATTTTCAAACTCTGCACTTCCAAGTGTACAGAATCAGTGGGATGTCTAAGAAAATACAGATAATCCTCCTGTGCTCACACAGATTAAAAAAATTAACGAGAGAAGGCTGTTAAAGCCTTCATGGGCACAACTGCCCACATTTAAACTAAAATGTTTGGAGCGTGATCTCAACTAATGGAACAGATTTTGATTTTGATTTTTGTTTTGCAGTCAAACAATCTTTTGGTAATTTTGTTAACAAAACTTCTGAGTCAAAAACATATTTTCTCTGCAAAGCCCTTATGTGTTCCACCATTTATATCGTGGTATGACTGAAAAAAATTAACAGCCTATAATCTAGGAGTAAATTATTTATTCCTAGCTGCTGTGACCAATAATATCAGAGGAAAATTATGGACAAGTAAATCACCTTACAAGAGCACGTGTACAAATAACTGATATTTATTGCCTTCTTGACAATGTATGTTCTCATTTAAAAAGACTTGGCTAATGACCATAATGTGCAGGACAGACAAATTCCAGTAAAATTGCAGATGATCCCATTCTTCATATACAAGATGATTAAATGATTACTCAGAATATTTTTTAGATGTTGGTATACAGACATTAGAGGGTAAGAACTTTAGAGTATTCTTTGGTATTCGTCTGGGATCAACAAGTGTTTGGTAAGAAATTGTGTTTGACACCTGTCTCCGACTTGTTCGTTGCCCTAATGCCTTACAAGTGTTTTAGGGAACACACAATGCATAGGGTTCATCTCTGTGGCACTCTGGTATCAGGAACAAACACAGAAAATTCCATCCTGGCCTCAACAAAGGAGTTGTGACTTGGTTTACAACCTCTTAAGCGCAACAAAAACTCAACAACCTCATTGCAGCAGGCTCTCCTGAGGTCTTGTTTCCAGTTGTTGGTATTTCCACTAGAAACAGTGACTGTTTATTGGCTTACAACAAGGTGAGATGTCAGGCAGTCTTAAAAATATGACAGCAGATGCCTTCTGTCTTTTCCTTTACTCCAGGTTTAGCATCATGACAGGATTCCCTCACTGAAGCATTATGAATCAGTTCTGTTGGAGTAATTTTGGTTCTTTAATTTGTTCAATGCCAGGGACTCGGGACTCAGCTAAGTGCTTGATATGGCCTCAGGAAAACCGTGGGTGAAAACATATTTTTCTCCCTGCATACATAAATGCCATGATTTTGGTGAGTAAGACTACACATTTACTGCCCTGGCAGGCCCTTACTGTGGAGTAGGACATTCAGCAACAGACACTTTGGCTCCATCAATTCAGGATCTGCCCAACAACTAGTCCATACCAATGCACAAAGCATTGTGTTTATTCCCCTGTACATGCAGAGGAAACAGAAGGACTGGTTGCTTGGACTCAATTTTTCTCCTTTTATGCTCATTAGTGTCACACACCACATGCAAGAAGGAATTAATATGATGATAAGCAGAAAAGAATGAAAAGACTTTAACTTGGTTGCATTGCATCCAAGGCGTCATTCATAGAGATGTCAAAGATATCTGGTGTTAGTTTTTTTCTAGGCCTTTTATTCCTGCTGTAGCAGCTTTGTGATCTGCTCAAAGTCACCCAGGACATGTCTACTTTGGGTAAATATCTTGAAACTAGTACTTTTAGTCTGAGAATCAGAAATATNCTCCTCTCCTCTCCCTCCCCTCTCCCTAGTTAATGTTGGGGTTTTTTTCTCAGAATACAGGTCCATGTTCAGGAGTACCTGCTAGATTGGTTATTGTTCTGAACACACCACAGTGGACCTGCATGAACTTTGCCCTGAGCAGCACAAGGCTTGCTATAATAGAGCTTCAAATTTATGCCAGTTTGGACAAATACTGTCAAAAAAGACCAGCTCAGTTATGAGAAATATTCACAGGACATGAGACCTGCCACATTCTGAACAACATCTCAAAACACAGGGTTATTTTGGAGACATTGTAAGCATTAATCTTTTCTATGTTTTGTGTTTTGCCTTTGCTGTAGGAAGAAAGTCTTCCAAGCCCTGAACAAAACAGAGTCCTAAGCAACACTTTTTCCCTCACCTTGTTTCTTTTTAACACACTTTATATTTAGGTTCAGCAGTGACATAAGAAGTGACTGTACTTTTAGAGTCTCTTATAGCTCAACATTGTGACATATCATAAAGAAATGGGTGAGGAAGCAAAAAAAAAGGGGAAAGCAGAAGGAACTGTGAGGCTTTTGCCTGCATCAAAAGCCAAAATGCAGACAGGCTGGAAGTACAAATGGAAGGGGTGGTTGGCTTTTGGTAAACCCTCCTGTTTGGGCATAGGGGTGCCTTATTTAAACTTTTGTTCACTTATTTCTCAGAAGGACACTACAGGTTTCCAGGAGAACTATGTCTTCTTAAGAGTTTAAACCTATGCTGCATTTAAAATGCAACTTGTACATTATATTAGCTTGTGTAATGCATTTTTTATTCTCATGCTTCCTTTTTCCATTTTTTTATTCGTGGGTATTTTGGTTTCTTTATTCCAGATATTAGTTATTTCATATGCAGTAAAAGAACTTGTTTGCTGTTTATTTAATTGGTGACACATTATAAAATGTCTATTCTTTAAAAAAGGGAATGGTAGCAGCACAAGGCTGGGGACAACATATGCAGTGGCATCAAAACTGAATCTGACCCTTGAGTCTGGTTAAATGATGGTCCTGGTGATTTGCTGCTTTTGAATTTTTTTCAAAATTTTTTTCAAAATTTGCTGCTTTTGAAATATTTTTCAAAATACAAAAATGTAATTTGNAGAAATATTATATGTACATAAATGTTACACTGTGTCAAAATAACTGGTCCTATCAAAAGCAGAGGTAATTAGCTCAGGAGTGGTATCACACTGGTGTACTGAGAATGCTTTTCAGGCTTAGAATTTTATCTCTGTGAGGTTTAGCTGTGAATAGACAGAAATACTTATTCATATGGTAGAAAGTCCAGGATCCACAGCATGTTTTTGAAATGAGACCGCAGTGACTTTTTGACAAAGCAGGCATGGAAAACTAAAATACACAGCTCCTCTCCTCTCCTCTCCTCTCCTCTCC
>VZTH01004651.1:32607-158479 GCA_013397815.1 Aleadryas rufinucha
AACTTTTGTTCACTTATTTCTCAGAAGGACACTACAGGTTTCCAGGAGAACTATGTCTTCTTAAGAGTTTAAACCTATGCTGCATTTAAAATGCAACTTGTACATTATATTAGCTTGTGTAATGCATTTTTTATTCTCATGCTTCCTTTTTCCATTTTTTTATTCGTGGGTATTTTGGTTTCTTTATTCCAGATATTAGTTATTTCATATGCAGTAAAAGAACTTGTTTGCTGTTTATTTAATTGGTGACACATTATAAAATGTCTATTCTTTAAAAAAGGGAATGGTAGCAGCACAAGGCTGGGGACAACATATGCAGTGGCATCAAAACTGAATCTGACCCTTGAGTCTGGTTAAATGATGGTCCTGGTGATTTGCTGCTTTTGAATTTTTTTCAAAATTTTTTTCAAAATTTGCTGCTTTTGAAATATTTTTCAAAATACAAAAATGTAATTTGCTACATCTTTGCTTTGTTATGAATAGTTAGTGCCTCTTGTGGTTTGGATATCATGCGTTAATGCAAGAAAGGTTGAAAGTGAAAAAGTAATCACTCTTCATCAGAAGAAAGAACAAAGGAAAAATTACACAAAATACAACATATAACATATGTTTTCCAGTACTTAAGAACAATGGAACCTAGATGTTTATCACTATTAGCAAGACCATGAATCAGTGACCCAATTCTCTTTAATGAGCCATTTTCACCTTTAAAAATCTCCTCTGAAATTTTTTGTCAGCATATAAAATATTGATCACTTTATGCTTGTCCATGTACAAATTTTATAGCTATGTATAAAATTTATATTAGTATGCCTTTTAACTTGTTCACTGTGGAATGACTTAACTTGCACCTTTCAGCAGTATTTGCAAATATGAATGTGGCAATTTCAGTTTTAAAATGTTTTCAGTTAGGTCATTTAAAGTCAGGTTGAGACCCTTACCGATGTTGCCTCTGATATTAAGCATGTTTTCTGACCTCATAATTTACAAAACAGAATGTATTCTAAAATATTTTACAAGCTTAAACAATGTTGTTCCGATTTGATCAAAAATAGGGGAAACTGTCTATTTTGAAAAGTGATTGAAACTGACACAATCAAGTTGGTTTTTACACAGGAATTTCTGGTAAAATACATTTCCTAATGTGTTGCTACACATGTGATTTCATTGTGCATGAGTGCATTCACATTAATTTAATTTTTTCCCTCAGAACCTGGTAAATGGTACTGTGTTTCACAAAAATTATATTAGACTTATTGCTGTAAGCTTTATCAAAACTAAGAACTACTACAGAAGCTAAGTATTTGCTTTGGATCAGTTAGAGCTCATTGGAGAGTGCCTTCTTATGTGTTCCTACTAAAGCCAGAAAGCTGGGACACAAACCTCTGGTGAATTTCAGGATGCAATAAAATATATTAACAGCATATAGAAATAGCTGAAGCCTTCAATGTATATAGATTGGATGGGAAATCAGATGACCTGAGCTCCATTATTTACAGCGATTATTATTGTGAACAAATCAGTACTTTGTTTTATGTCACAGCATCAGAGTAGTAACGCTTATCTAACATAATAAAATATTTTTGCATTGTGGCTGAGAAGGGTTGCATAAATGTTAAGTACAAATAAATATTTACTCCTTGTCTGCAGTGATTCAGTTTGTTAATCTCTGAAACACTGTTTCCTATTACGCAGAGGAAAGATAAAAATATATTATGGATCAGGCAGACCAGTTTTATTAGAGAGGGAAACATGGGCACCTCTGCTTATTTAAATCATGCCTATGGTGGGTCTTTCTCTTTTCAAACATGAAGTTGCCTCAGCTAATTGCAAATTTAAACCACCTGACACTGGTTTTCTTTCTGCTTGAGTCCTGAAAACTGCACAAAAGATGATTTGAACTTTAAACTGTGCTTTGTAGGAGCAGTAACTCTCTCTGCAAGTAACACATTACACTTTGTGATCTCTTTTGTATTTTCTTACAAAGAGTCTTGATATAAAATCTCACATGGTTGAAACCTTAAGTTAATGGCCTATGAAAGAAAAAAAATATAGTACAGGAGGCATCATGGGATGTGTGCTTTCCTTTTCCATAAAATGTTAGGTTCAACAAAATTCTAAGAAAGTTCACTGTAGCCTAGGTCAAGTATATTTTTTTTCATTGGCTGTAGATGTTCAAACTGATGGTCCTTCTTGGATTTCCCTGTGATGGGCAATGACAGCAATTGTCTTCACCTGTCCATTCTGTATTTAGACCCGAGGTTGCCATCTCCTCACAGAAGCATCACAAATGGCAGTTTGTCCATTCCTTAGCCATCATAAGTGGCAATCTGTCACATTAAATGAAAATGCCATTGATTTCAGTTTGCATTAACACAGCAGGATATGTTTTGTGGAACCCAGAGTCCTAGGATGATGAAACTCCTGTAAGTCCAAGCTAGAAGAGATCCTATTTTATACAGCTTGGAACTCAATTCTTAAAATGTTAAATTTGGCCATTTCTACATCAGTTTTACTGAGTAGCTTAATTGGAAAAAGCATGAAATCTCTCTTCCATGGAGCATGTTTTCTTTACATTTGTTTAATATTCTCCCTCTGCACAGAAGTAAACTTATCTGCACTCTGCACCCAGCAGTGTTTATGAATGGCAGAAAGTGAAGGGCTGACATCAGGCACAAGAATTCTATGCTGTCAGAAATGCCAGAGTTCATCAAAACTACACTATTTCCCTGCCAACTCCCTGCAATATTCCTACTTGCTTTCTTATCATCATCTGTCCCCCTCAGATGTTCTCCAATAAGATGCTGAGGTGTTTAAACTAACTGCATGCACACAAGATATTTTATAGAGAAATAGGAAATTCTGCTTACAAAGAGTTTCTTGCTTGTACTGGAGCCATAGAAAAGTCCTTTCCTCCTTCCCTTGTGAATATTCTGCTGTTTAAAGTGAAGAAATTTTGTTATTTTCATTCCACTTACTGCCTAGAAAACTGTGTTTTGAAAGTAGCTTGCCTGGATGTACAGCAATGATTTGGTTATATTCCTGAATTTCTGGAATATACAAATACAATATTCATCAGAAGCATTTAATGAAGCTTTATTTACCTTATCTCTGATGACATGAAAAGCCTGCACTTTAACACGGTGTGTTAAGCTTCAATGCAGAGATATAGGAGAGAGAAGAATGTATTACAAGGTATTTTAGTTGTTTATTATAATATTAGAGATGTAGGGTTTAACCTTCAGATGACCCTAAAGTTGACTCATTATAGAAAATGGATCAGTAAAATGTGAAACGAGCAGCAAAGACCAGGCATCTGAAATTAGGAAAGAACAATGTTCTATTGAGCTCTTCAGCATGACTTTCCCCTTAAATCCAAGCTCACATACTGCTCAGAGTATTTATAAACTGTATCTAGTAATAGGTTAGCTTGCAATTGCAAAAAATGTATTTATTCATTTAAATAGCATATTCATTTTAGCATATTTATATGACTTGCTGTACACCAAAGTGTAATCATAGCTCTATATGCATAATAAACCAATAAAAATATACAGTTTATCATGCCTCTATGATAACCATTGTTCAAGGATAATATTCATTGGCTATCTTAAACACCTGTCTTGCAACACATCCATTGTTGTATATTGGTCCCCTGAAGGTCACTTGATTATAAAACTAAGACCTTGTGCAGTACAGAGACATTTTACAACGTGTTCAATACAATACATAATGACAGGAAAATCACATTTTTTTTGCAAATAAAATAAAACTTACCCAAGATTGAAAAAAACTTGACACTTGAGACAAAAACATTGTCCTAAAGGTCTTCTAAATATTGTACTAAAGGTCTGAAACCAAATCAAACTTGTTTATTGATTCCCTATTCATCATACCTCTGCCACTAGGGCTGCTAAACTGAGGGGGTTGTATTAGCATTTTTAAACTATGCAGTCGAACAGAACTCCTGAGAAACTTTCTGCACTTAGAACACAAACATGAGATATTTTTCTGCTGTAGACCACTTAGAAATACAAAATTCATCACTATATGCATTACAGTAGTCAAGAGCAAGATGGTGGCAAATATAAAATGTGATTGCGGAGCTACAAAATATGGAACCTGCCTGCTGTCCACCTTTGGAAAGACTGATGCTCTGGTCCTCTCTTCTCTCTTCTTATCAAAAGTCATTTTAATAACTGCAGAAGTAAATGACACTCTCATGTCTTTGGGATCTACAGCTGCCTCATTTCAAATTCTCTGGCAAAGAAATTCTGAACCATTCTCTTCCAGCTGCTTTTATTCTGCTTTGTTATGTTAATGTTCCACGAAAAGATGTCATGGAAGATCAAAGAATTCTGTGCATACAATTTATACTAAAAATAATTTTGATTTAAACTTGAAGATTAAAGTAACTTTCCATTTTCAATAATATACAAAATTAAGAGTGAGATCAGCTATGTGGCTGCATGTGGAAGTGTGGGTGAATCCAGTAAAGGACAAAACCAGAGTACCAGAGACATGCTTCTGTTTCAAATGTGTCAGAACCTTCCATTTGAAAATAGGCAAAATAATTTATTTTAATATAGGAATCTTTTTCCTTAAACAAGTAAAGGCTCTTTTATGAGAGTATAAATTCAGATATTTACCAGTCCAAGGTGGGCAGGGTTTGTGATGCAGTAGGGCCTGTTTATGAAATAAATCTGTTATCCAGGAGCAAAACATGATTGTGAAAGCTAAGAAGGTAAATAAAAATAAGTCTTTTTTTCTTGACTCATATAAGCCAGAATTTTCCTTTCCATGTTTTAAAACATTTTATGGAAGAATCTAGCCACACTGAAATAAAGAAATCACAAAACATTATTTTGATTCTAGGTTACTGCCACTGAATATCATTGAGAGAGTTCGATAATTGAAAACTGAGTCTCATATGCCATTATTGCATAGAGAATAGTCTTTCTACTTTTTTTCCTTTCTTCTTGAAAACTAGTTGTGAATTCAAACTCTTCCAAACAGAAGGATAAAAGATGATGAGGGAGGTGATTTGGTGAGATGCAGTCTCAATCCTAGCTGTGGTCAGAATTTTTGTCTTCTGAATGTTAAAGGAGGAAGGAGGGAGATGAAGGAGGTGGACAATGACTGCTAACATATATTGAAACTAATTACGGTAATAAAGTATCTTATCTGTTGAGCAACTCCGTGGTGAGGGTCAGCTTCAGCATTTCTGCTAAGAGAGAAAGTGCAATGTCCAAGTAGCTATGACACTTGAATGCTGGCAATTTCAGAGCTTCTGTAAAGTTTAGACGAGCTTCACTGGAAGTTCCCTTTGTCGACATTGCCCTAAAACAGCCACATTTCAGTGTCTGAAAGCTGTTAAAAGCAGAACTCGGTCATTGTAGGAGTAATGTGAAGGCTCAATCCTTCCATAAATACCACATTATACCCTCAATATCATGTCATAAGTCAAATTTGATACCACAAAGCAGCAATAAAAAATGCCAGCTCTGAAATCTTGCCCATGGAAACAGATATTCCATATGGTTTAAGGGGATGGGGTCAATAACAAAGTTTTAATAAACCTCTGATGGTGGCATTATTTTTACATCATAAGCACAGGACTGTCAAAATTGCCTAAAGCCAGGGGACCACCTAGCTTCAGATGTAAAAAGATTTCTCTCATAATACTAATGTTACACTGGGTAAGCTAATAAAAAAAGTAATATATGTACAATTTAATCAGAGAGATGCCCTGGGGAATAACAGTCTATTATCTGCATCTCTGTAAATATCAGAACACTAGTTTAAACTAAACTGTAATTCAGATCAGTGATAGCCCTTCATGAGAATAAAATTAATCAAAAAATTGTCATACTTTTTTCTTTGAAAGCATCATAAATGTCCACTTAAATGTCTGCCTTTCTTGCTAATATATACTCAGAAGTTCCCAGATCTTATATGGAGCATCAATAAAAAAATTTGGACTAGTGTTCTTAACAACTACTCCTCACTTATGTCATAGTATAAAATGAAATGTGGGGCTTTCTCTAATGGTCTTTTCCTAATATTCTAATGTCATCATACATCTATCCACTCTACAATGTAAAGATTCTAGAAAATGCAGTATTAGATGGGAGGGACTCTACATTTAAAGTGATTATTTAAGATCTTCAGTATTTACTAGAGGGAGGAAAGTGTTCATAAAATAAGGATTAGAAAGAGTCCATTTTCTCCCAAACTTCATATTACTATGAAGTTTTTATACTGTCTAAAAAATGGCTGTAAGTGAAACTGAATATGATTTTTGTGGGATGCATGTGTATGTTTAAAGGATCAAGCAAAGTACACACTTTATTTCGTGTAGTTTGTGGGGAGGAGTGAAGGGAAAGGATATAAAGAATTTATAGAATTTAGCAAAAATTTAATAAGACTTACTTTTTATTAAGATAGTATCAAACATCTTTTTCTTGTGAGGTGCCCAGTTTAAGTAGATCTAACAGGTTTTGTCTAGCATCTCCAATGTAACAAGATCCCTTGAGATCTAGCAAGTTATGTCTAGCATAGACTTGGCCACACCAGATCTGCAAATCATTTGTCTCCTTCCACAAGGTCTGTTCTGATAAATTATCTGTTGAACACCACATGAAATCAACATTTGATGAGAGCCTGTGACTTGTGATGATTTGATAGACATTCAGCTTGATCCAGACACTGAAAGAAAAAAAAAAGAATAAACTCAATCTGGTATCCATTATTGCAGATTATGAAATTCAAGTATTTTGTGTCTATTCTATAAACTTAGTTTTTCATGCAGTTTAATTACTCTGATTCTTCTATTCATTTAAAAATTGTTGATACTAGATGCTAGATCATCTAGAAAACTATGAATTCTAAATGCATAGGGAATTTGATAATAATTACTTTCACAGCTCTGAGTTGAATGAATTAAGGCAGATAGGCTGTTATTTTAACACTAATTTTTACATGTCTGTGTCTTGTTAGTCTGTGTCTGTATAACTGCTGGCATAAGTTTTGGTTAGCAAATAATTTATTTTTCTTTCTAATCTTTCTATTTGATGCAGAAAAATAATTTAGCATCTCCATGACTCTTTTAAATAAAAAGAGGATTGATTGCAAATACTTGGGATTTATAATTTATGTTTTAGTCCAATAGTTGGATTTTAATCCCACTGCAAGAGATTACTACTCAAGCAAGTGTTCTTGAAATAAAAGTGAACCCCAGGACATGGTACTCTCACAATGTGCTCTGCTGTTCAGCAGCAGTTCAGGAGACTGCAGAAGGTATCAACCTGCCTCACACCTCTCCACAAAGCTCTTGCATGGTGGTATCAGCAGAAGGGAATGACATTTGCCCTTCAAGTGCTCATTTCAAATCAATCCATTGGTGATTTTTGATCACTAACTGAACTGGGGAGGAATGAGAAGACATTTCCTTGTGCTTACTGTAGAGGGAGGAGGGCACAGCAAGAAGAGTCAGCCTCTCACAGAGGAACAGAACAAGCAGATGAAAATAGGTACAACCTAAAGATTATTGTAGGTATGATAATAGTATTATATGATTTTTAATTTCTTCAGAACAGGAATGGGGTAGAAAGCACGTGTTGATGAATAAGCCTTTGTGTTTAGAGTTCTATTGTTCATTATGTTGTAGCAAAATATTGAGATAAAGCAGTTAGTCTGTTGAACACAAATTTTCAATTCACCCACTCTGAGATAGGAAAATAATTGCCACATGACATCCACAACTTCACGTTTTTGCTAATAACACTTGATAACTCATGGGAACTAAACACAAACACCACATGAAACTAAGAAATAAAAATCTATAAATTTGCGAACATTAAGAAGGGGAGTCAACTGTTTTGGTATTGCCTTCATTAAACCAAAGGGACTGATTACACTTGACAGTAAATCACCCTTCAAAGAATTAATTGCCCATGTATTGGGTTGCACGGAACTAACACAGGTCTCTGCAACAGCACCACCTGCTGATAGATATTTTATCATTTAAAACTAAATAAATCAAAAGTTAGTTTCCATTTCAACAACACTGCATACATGTTCACAGTAACCCTCACAACACTGCATGACACATTTCAAAAAAGAATCAGATATTTATAAATTAGACTATCATGCACAGTTCCACTGACTAGGATAACAATTACAGGGACAAGTAAAGCTCATGCTTTGTAGCATTAGTTGAGCAACAGACAGAATCAAAAAGCAATTTCCTTCTGTGGTTAAATTCTGTGTGCATGCCAAGGCCTCATGCTTTCCTCTGAAGCGTGCAACCATTGCCTCAGGCAGGATGCTGGACTGGATGGACCATTGCTTCTGTCCTGTTATGGCAATTCTATTGTTCTTAGCCGCAGTGCCAACGACATATCAAAACACACCATCTAAATTGCATTTGATATATATACTGTGTCACACTCCAACTCAGTGAAGCAACACGGACAGCGTGATTCATGTGGAGAATGTGCTTGAGTTGCTTTAGACATGAGGAAAACAATATCAGAGCTAGCTCTACAACCTAGTGCACACAGCAGGATCTGGAAATCTGTGATGTGTTTTGGCCATATGGAACTGAAAAAGTATTCAAGTGCTATCAATAAAAACAACAGAATGTGTCTGTTTCTGAGCAGCACACATCACCAAACTGCACTTCCTGGGAGTAAGTGTAAACACAGAAGCTGATACTCTCAGTAGAAAAGACAGTCACAGACATCTTTGTTACTATTCACTGATTAAAAAAATGCTTGAGCTTCTCTGGAGCAAAATTTCCTTGCTGTTTCATTAAATGCCTTGTTCTCAAGCAGCTTTGTAAAGATGCCAAAGAGAAAAAGTAGCAAAAAAAAAAACTTAGGAAATTGTTATTCTTTGTAATAGAAAAACAATAAACAAACAAAAAACCTCTCCATTATCACTATATCTTGAGAAGCATATTTTAAAGAGTTTGGAATATGTAGAATTTACTAGAGCTTTTTATGTTAAAAAATAAGAGACTGCAAATACTTAAAAAGGTGACTTATAGAATAGAATAGGCCTGACTTACATGTTTTTAACATTCTTTAAAGTGATATAGTATAAAGCATTGATAGAATTACCCTTCAACCTGTGTGTACAGAACTTTAGACATGGTTTCAGCACTGGACCCTTTGAAGTTTATAATTCACTAGTCTAGCTGCCACATGGCATCAAAATTACAGAGAACGCCATCTCAAATAATAAAGTATATTTGTCTTTGCTGATGGTCTTAATGGTTGAAGGTTGGTTTATTTCCAACGGTGTGTTTCATATAGGACAGATTTCATTCAAGTGATCACCATAATCAACAGCTACATGCCAAGTGGTGAGGCACTGGAACAGGTTTCCCAGAGAATTTGTGGATACCCCATCCCTGGAAGTGTTTAAGGCCAGGCTGGATGGGGCTTTCAGTAACTTGGTCCAGTGGAAGTGGTTGCAAGTAGATGATCTTTAAAGTCACTTCCAACCCAAACCATTCTGTGAATCTTTTGACAAACTTCTTGTAGCTGATCAGGGAGAATTTTTTAAAATTTGTTCAGAGAATAAGAGAGGTAAATTTTGTCATAAGAAAGAAATGCATCAAAATTTTCCTGGAGATGAAATCACTTGAAAACAGATATCAAGAAAGCCAGTTTCTAATAGAAGATCAAGTTTGTGGGAATAATTTCTTTATTTCCATTAAAAATATCATATCTGTTTAAGAAGGTATAATTAAAGCAGAAATTCACACTATCTCCCTATAGAACTTCAGACAGCAAGTGTTCCTGTTATGAAAAAACCTAATCTTTTATTCTGAGATCAAAAGTAGCAGATGCCATATCATAGCACATGCTGGTCCTAACTTAGAAGCCAGCAGTCCCCTGGGTTCAATATCATGCCATGCAAAATTACAGATTTTCATGGTGGTGAACCATCCATAGAAGGAAAGACTGCTCTCAGGCAATAAGGGAAACACAACTTGACTCAGACATTTCTAAGTTTTAGGGGTTTTTTTAATATTTAATTATTTAGTGAACTTCTATTCAGTGATTGGTAGATGAATGCTTTTGTTAACCCTTTCTTGCAGTCTAGCTCTTCATTTTCAAGCAATTTAGAGCACTTCCCTTTACAAATGTAGTCTCAGCTACAGGAGAACAACCTTTTTCTATTTAAAGTCATTTATTATTCGATTGAAAGCTCCTGAGGTTAGAGGAGGTGTCGTTAATTAGGAAAGATAGAAAAAATGCTGTGGATTTAAGAAAAGCTGTGTTTATTTTTTTTTAGGTGCTCTTTAATAGGGTGCCACCTACCACTCCAAAACTGTCCCATATGTAGCCTAAAGCCATATCTTCATAGTTAGAGCTGTGGAAATAGATTTCTAAAAAATCATCTATTTCTATGAAATAAGCCTTATGTCTAAGAATGTTTAATTTCAGATTCACTAGTGTTTCCTGATTCTTTTCCTTTTGAGTAAAATTTCAATCAACCACTCAGCAGTTCCCAGAGTAACAATATACAATCACTCGCTCTTTCTTTGCTTGTCCTCTGCTCACTTAAATAGCAATATTCACTTGTTTAATTTTCTAATAGAATTTGTTATTAAAATTTAATCCTAGTGTTCCCTAGAATCAAAAGACAAAGCTTTCTAAACAATATTAAAAGTGGTAAGATAAAAAGCAATTCTTTAATGAAAGATTTCAAGTGCACAAATATGGCTATATATGCACACATGATAAAGGATTTCTACAATTTTTATAAGGTTAATTAATTAGTTTATCTAGCAGGTACATCCAAAAGGAGATCAGCTGCTCCTGTAACACATCCTTGGGTCAACCCCTTGGAGTTGATCCAGGGGCTTCCTTGCCCTGTTATTTGTTATGTCTCTTCAGTTCTGGTGGAAAACAAGACGTCCTTGTCAGAAATTCTCTTCTTAAGAATAAGATTAAACAGATAAGAATGTGTTAGAAAGGGTTAGCTTGTTATTCTAAAATGTGAGAAAAGGCAGGAAAAGTACTAGAAACAATACAACTATACATTAAAAATCTACAAAGCTAAAAATATATGAAGAAACTAAAAATGTTTAAGCATCACTAGGAAAAAAATCTGCTACATATTTTGGCTCCGTGTATTCGTGCCCCTAAACAACACAGCATCAGAATATGACATCATGGACATCAAAGTCACAATTTTTGTCTGTGCAAAAATTCTACAAAGCAAGCAAAACCTACTCTCTGCTAACAGTCTGGGAACAGAGGAAAAAATTCAAAGACATTTGCCTGCAGATGCATAGCAATTGAGTTCTGCGATGAAACCCAGTTTTACTCTTAACAGCACATTTTCCCTATCTATCTGAATCATCAGAGACAGCTCAGACTTTGAACAGTGAGTGAACCTTAATCACGCCTTTCAAGTAGATGCCTTCCTTCTGTTCTCTGCAAAGAGGCTTTGCCCGTGGTTAAAAATTCTCCAAAAGGTAGGATAACCCCAGAATGACATGTTAATTACTAATTTCAAGTGAAAATTCAGGATGAGAGTTGTTCACGTGGCATCTATGAAAGTAAAACGTAGGTTACTACAACACTGTGGATCCTCATCTTCGGGCAAGAGCTACATGGGCCCTTTGCCTGTTCCCATTTTCTAAAGTTCAGCAGAGCAGCTTCAGAGCAAGCAAGGAAATATTCTTGTAAGCAAGAGTCCAAAACAAACAGATATTTCTGAGAAAAATATCATTATAACAGTATCTTCTCTTTAATAATCTAAATATAAAATTACAACCCTTTTCAAGGAGCAAAATATCTACATTCTTCCCCATTTCATATTGGTGATGGGTGCTTGATGGCTTCAGGCACTGGAGATGGAAAGAAGCTGTGCCAAGGTATCTTATCTTGGGGGTCTCTTAGTCTCCAATGTGAGATATTCTGCAAGGAAAAGAAAGAAAAGAAACAGAAGAAAATAGTAAGCACTGACACTGGAACCATTTATCACCTACTGTTATGAGGAATAAAAGGATCCTCTTTGAAGATAGTCCATTATCTATTTCTAGCTGGCTTCCTCCTGTCATATTTTCTTGCAGAAATAATAAATTTAGGAAGATCACACTGTGAGAATAAGAACTGCTATATATATAAGTATATACATTGTTCTTTTATTTACAGTCACTTTTGCCCATTTTCTAGAAGAAAATACAGGTTTTACATTTGTTATGTGTGGTTTCCTCACACCCATTATTTTTTCCTCTCAGACAGAGAAAGGAGAGGTGGTAGTGAAGAAAGCCTGGAATAACATAAAAGAAAATGCATGCAATATATTATTTCCTTACTAGGCAAACTCCAGCTGAAGCAGTATCAATTTCTCTTTTGTAATGGTAGGAAAGGATTTCCATTAGGAAATGTGTATTTACACAGAATACATATTCCCCACATGATGTGTGTGTCTATGTGTATATAGCTACATATATGGATATGCATTTATGTGCATATATACACATATGTGTGCATATGCATGTACATACACACATTTACATATATATGCATCTTTGCATGTTGTTGGTATAGATCCACCTCCTTTAAAAATATTTCATCACTTTTTTTCAAAATTTACTTATGTTTCAGTATTAAAACCATAATTATCAATATTTCATTATAATGTTATATCCTAACTACTTACTAACACTGCTCAAAAAATAATTTTGCTGATCCTATGATTCAGACAGACTAGCAATAACAAGGTTGCCAGTGTGATGAGGCCTTCTTCCCTGAGTGTTTCTTCATCTGCATTTGTGCATCACTCCTCACAGTTCCCCTTTTCAGACGCCATCAACTGCTTGGATATTGAAATTGATCATATACTAAACAAAAACAAGTTGCAGATACTTACTTTTAGATAAAAACCAGCTAAAACTGAGAGTAACTTACACATACATAACTCATTTTGTCCAGGAAACAAAATAAAGATCAAATGAGGATTTGCCAAATATAATGTCCTACAGAAGGATTAGTTTATCTTTCCTTTAAGTCAGAGTATGAAATCAATGTGTTAATCTACTTGAAAAGAAGGATTTGCTTTAGCTAGGCATCTTTTAAGATATGAAATTAAATGTGTATTTGTGTTTATAATTATTATTCCTAAGAGTATCTTGGGCAGGAACCTTTTTTTTCTAGGGTAGAAAATTTAAAAGAGCAAAGAGAGTAAAGGGCATAAATACCATTGAATTTTCCATCGCAATTTATTTGGGTTAAGGACAAATCTACAACACTATTCTGGTCTCCCTTTTAAATTCTCTCCCATATCTATATTTTTTTTTCCAGCTTGTAGACACTTTTTTCTGTGTTCTTTCAGTTAATGCATGAAAGCACCATGCACAGACTTCTTGCCTTTCTCTCACACACAAACACCCTACCTGCATCACCACCAGCAAACTCCAGCCACAACCCAGAGTACGACTGAACAGTGGCCTTGGCAGTGGTTTGTCTTTTATAAGGACTCCGGTGTTATAACCTCTGTGTCAACAATGTTCTTGGTAAAAGATCTGTCTTCTCTCTAAAACAGAGACTTTGTGGTTTGTTGAAGTAGTTTTTAGAGCTCAGAATGGGGTACTTCTAGGATAGTAAGAATTTCCTCTAGGCAGAATAAAAAACTCTGCACTTACAACCCTGCATGGATAACATCTCATCCTGCCCACCTATGTCCAGATAAAAGCAGACATCTCCTCACCTCCTGTCCTGACACAATCTTAAAACTGCATGGATGTATTTAAAAATTTAAATTGATTTTCCTCATTTCCATTCCTCCTTCCATCTTTCTGAAGATAATGCATAGAACAGAGTTGTTTTATTGAAAGCACGCTTCCTAAATTTAATTCCTAATATTAGGAAAATATTAGGCGTATTAGGAAAACATAACCAAGTTGTAGTCTGAGTTTGTTGAAGTAGCCTCCATGGCTGTGCTGAGAGTTCTGTGAACAAACTGGGGAGCAACAGGGAAAAAAATCACAGACCTGAGGAGATGAAGAGGGGGCTGAGGTGTTTCTTGGGTGGTTTCTCAGCAGACATTGCTCTGTGGCTGTTCACAGTGGTCCCAGGGAGGAGCTGGATCATTGTGCCACACTAAGATATCACAGTGATTATCTTTCTCAATTGCTTTAAATATATAATTTGCTGTTGTCAGTAAAGATCACTTGTAAATTTATCACTACAGAAATACTAGAATTTTCTTTCTTTTAATAAAAGTCTTTTATTTCCTTTATTTCCTTTATTTTCCTTATTAGGAATAGTATTAAATTGTATCACACATTTCCACTCATCAAGAATTCATGGTACTTATAGCACAAAAGAACACTTTTTAAAATGAGTCATATCTTGCCATCTGATTTTTGTTTTAACCAATAAAAATTACTGATGTAGCATAAATCATTTCCTTGCTATGACTGAGTGCCTTTAGGACCAGATATTAAAGTCCAGATTTCCTCATCTTTACTAAGACATGACTGTGTTTGTACACTATTCATTCCTGAGAGTGTGACAAAAATTCTATAAAATTGGAAAAAAACTGTCAAGAATTTTCATTTCTGGTATATAGTGTATTCTCAGCCCATCCAAATCAGTAGGAAACAAAGATTTCCCCAGCAAGACTAGAGTTAGCTACTGCAAGCTTTACATCCAGTGACTATTCACCATTAAGAAAACAGTGTTTCTGCCCAAAACCGACAATATTTTCTGTCTGAACACCATTTTCTCCGTTTTAATGATTAAAGCAATGAGTAGGTTGTCTGATATTTTACAGGTCACTAGTCTAATCTGCGTGTGACATTTAAGATAGACCCTTTATTGTAACATGAATGCCTGGTAAGAGTTTTCCTGCTTATGTTATTGTGAAATCATGGCATTTTCTTAGTTTAGAATGTGAAAGCACTTAAATGACACATCTCATTTTTCCTTATGTCATTACCTCATTTGAAATTAGAATAGTAGATTAATTGCCCCTTTAATGACAAGTGCTTGCCTAGACAAAGCTAAGATTAGGGTTAGCAGTGTGCCAGGCAATTTAGGTAGCCAGCAAACCATGAATTTCACACTGACAATGCTAGAGGCATTAATCACATATATTTTTCCTTTTCTTTCCTGTAGTCAAATAAATGATTATTTGGGTTACTTTAGGACTTTATTTTCCCAAGAATGTGTGGAGTTTTTAGTTTTACCTTCTGTGCTCAAGAACATGTTTGGCTTTGGCTTTCCTTTTTTTTTTTCTTTCCCCTCAGGGACCATGCTAGTTCCTATTTTGCTTTTTTTTGTTTTTTTTTTCATCCCTGTTATTCAATTCAGCATGATGTAGGGTGTTGTAAACACCATAGGGATCTGTGCGACTGGAGTGCCTTTGGCACAAAGGTGCTTTAGATGTAAGGCCAGGAAATAAAGCCAAGCACCAATGCTTAAGCTGCTCTGTAACAATACAAGGGGCAGTAATACATGCTACACATTCTCTGTTTTATCAATTTTACCTTTGCTAGTTCAAAATTATTGTCATTACAGTCAACACAACTCAGTACCAGGTGGATAATTCAAGAGACAAAATTGAGAGATGCCGGTGCTTGGTTTCAGGGTCAGATGGCTGACTGAGAAATGAATAGGAAATTCTTTGCATGTTCCCAACAAAGAATTTTCAAGGAATTAGGCTATGAAGACAGCAAGCCTTTATCCTCAGCAAAAACTCTACCAAATACTATACCCTCCCAAAGTCTTTCTCCCTCATGTACCTGCACTTTGTTCTTCAGCAGCAGCGCAGTCTGGCCTGCTGTGCCTGCTTGTGAAAATGACTGTGATGGTGCTCATTGAGTGTCAGCGTGTATGGCAATGTTGCTCTTGTTTTCCTTAGAAGCATGAGGTATTTAATTTAGGTGCCCCTGCTAGCTCCCAAACACAGAAGCTGCAGTCAATCTCTTATTTTGTTATTCTGGTTTATGTTTGAAAGGCATAACAGGCATCTATTTCCTGAGGGACTCTCTTTCCTCTCTCAGAATAAGGGCAGAGAAGAGTCAAGACTAAATCACCCCTCAGCTCTTAGGAAAAGTGATGTTTGATCTTCCCAGCCAAAACACATGCCATGAGTAAACTCAGAGGCAATTTCACTACGTGTGTTCCTTGAGCAGAGCTGCTTAAGGCACAAGATGTGTATCCAGAGTATGTCTAGCTTTGAGAAGCAGCAGTAGTACATTTCATAGAGGGGAAGATGCTCTAAACAGACCAACTGGTTAAATAAAATTCTCTGTTTCTATAGATAAGTACATCTGGATTATGAGCCCTGATGGAGAACTTCAAATTTTGTTTGAACTGTTTTCCAAAGCTTCTGAAAAGTGTGGTTATTGCATCTGTAGATTGTATATATACAAATAAAAAGCCCGGAGAATGGATTTGGACATATGCAAACACTTTATCACAGTGTTCATCTTCAGTGCTACCTACCATTCTCTCATCTCTAAAAGGACAACCGTTCTCATATTTGCAAGAAAACTGATAGCTGGCAACATCCTCTTGCCTTTTTGGTACGCTTTTGCATTTTTATTCTTTTAACAATACCTTTTAATAATACCTTTACTGTTAAAGAGTGCTTGAAGATCTAATTCTAGGTTTGTTGTATAAGTCTTAAGTATATTTTCCTAAGAGACAAAGTAAATTATATTGGGTGTTTGAACAAAAGAGTAGTATTCAAAATTCAGTCCTATTTATTTCTTTAATGACTTTATTGCACCTAGACATCATTGGCATCAATTTCCATGGAAAGTGAAGGATGCATAAGTCTTTTGTACCTTCTGAATGGCTGTAACCTCATAGTTGCCTCTAGAGATACGAGATTTTACAGTGCTTCAAACTTTCAGAATAAAAATTCAGAGAAGAAACATAGAAATTAATAAGCCAGATTCACCACTGGTGTCTCTATTGACTCTGAGGGAAAGGCATCAGGGGCAAATTTGGCCCATCCTATTAAAATAGTAGCCCAGGTGTTCCTGGTGAGCAATTCAGGAACCTTTTTTTAAAGTTCAAAGAACTAATAACTTCAGGATCTTTAATATAAATTCTAATACAATTACTATTTAATCCCTTTTAATGCATTTCAATTTCATTAATTTGAAAGCCCTGATGCTATCAGGAGCCTACCTACTCTTGGTCCCTGAAGTAGTTTCCTTAGCTGAGGATGCAGTGTCACTATCTGATACCTCCTCATTCACCAGCTCTATTGTTCTGTTTCAGCTTAAGCTTTCTAACTTAATATCAGCATAATATAATTGTGCCATAGGTGACAAATATATTATTCCTTCTTGTTATACTGAACTTCCTGTCTTAATTACCAAGCTCATTTTTCCTCCACATCCCACTCGCTCGTTACTCATTTTCAATTATGATACAGATTTCCCTTAGACTTTAATTACTTCTTGTGCTTAAAAGGATAAATTAATTTTCTTATTAACCCTTTGACATCTCATTAAGATCACTGAATAGGACAATTCTGTTTTCTCGTGCATGGCAGGCCATCCGCATTATGTCAGTTTGCAAAAATACTAGAAGCCTTCGAAGGAATTTGCTAAAAACATTAATAATTCTTCCTGGTGTGGCATCAGCATCTGTGTCATATGAAATTTTTTCTTTCATAGAGCCACCATTTAAACCGGAACTGTCTTTATCCCTGTGTGACATGGAGGAAACATTGGCTTCTAACATTAGTGCTGTTGAGTTTACTTTGCTCTTTGAGTTTAATTTGCACTTTGACTTTCAAAAATGTTTCTAGGATGAGGGAGATCAAAAAGCATCCCCTTTGAGCTTGGACTGGTCTCTGATAGGACGGGTATCAGACAGAATGAGAATTCAAGGTTTCCCTCCCTTCTGCATACAGGAGCTTGTATCACTGCCTTCTTTAAGGACAATGAAAAGAATATCCCTTCAAAGGCCTTAAAAGGAATCCCACATTCCAATTTCTCCTTATCTTTTGGTACACAAACCTCTAACATGGTGTTAGACCATTTTATCACCATAAATTTGATATTACAATTTGTAAACCACTAAATTTTTCTCACTGAAACAGACCAAAATTGCTCAGTGCTTTGGCTGAGTTGTGCCTTCTGCAATATTCCTAGTGCTGTTGTCTCCCTGCTCCTTTGGCCCTCTTGGATTCCCCACTGCTTACAGCTTTGACCACAGGCTGCAAGCTCCCTGTGGGTTATGTGCCCCAGCTTCCTCTTCTTTTTCTTTCTTTCCTGAGACCTCTGGACCAAGGCAGCTCATGATGATCCCTGTTGATTCACCGAATGTGTGAATGTGAGTCACTGACACAGAACTGTCAATGCAGCTGAGAAGACATTAATTCCTGATGCAAAAGAGAATCGTGAAATGAAAACCTTGCAACAATTAAAATGCAGTTACTTTATTAAGGCATCATAGAACTAGAAACAGTAAATATTTCATGTATCTAGCTGGTTTCAGTGCCTAGGGCTAGCTGCATGTTTTTCTGCCTATCACATCTCCACTCACTGGAGACTCTCACATCTATTTTTTAGGAATGATCTGTCCCACATACAAGTCACATATTGGGTTTGTTGAATGTTATTAAACATCATACAGATGAACTCTGATTAAAATGAGCAGATTTGAGGTTAGAATGGGATGAAATACGCATGGACAAATTGTTTTATAGATAAAAAAATATTTTTTAAGTGTCTTACAGAAACATCTGGCCTCAATTGGGGAAATATTTTAATATTTCTCTATGGAACAAACATCTGTCATCTCAGAAGAAAAGTTCATTCCCCTTTAACAAAGATAGCAATGGAAATCCTAGGCAGGACTTGAAATAATTATGACATTTGAAATAGGCCAATGCAGAAGCACGTCTATAGAGCTCAACTGTCTGAAAAAAATATTGAGGTGATTTAGTGACATTAAGCTTACAAAAGTACTCAGGATATCTGTTATTTGATTTTGGATGGTTGGCACAAAAAGGCTGGTATAAGGGTACTGGAGACACAGTCAGTTATTCCCTATCAAACTCAGAAATATATAAAGTGAAAAGTATTTTCAAATAATGCAACATATATATGGAAAAAATCTAACTGAATTTTTTTTATTACAAAACACAAGATCCAGTCACTGATTTTGCCTTTGGAACAAACACTGAGGGAAAGATTGATAAAGACATGCCTGTAGACAAAAAATGGGATAAAATGATGAGAGTTTTACCAATGATAAGTTGTGCCATACTGTTTTGTAGTCTTAAATACATTAGTGACTAAATAAAAGTGATCTAAAATAAGCAAACTTCAAAAAAACAACCATTCCCCCCAATCAAAAACAAAAGCCTCAAACAAAACACCAAAACATTTAGTGAATATGTGTCACAGGAAAATTTGTTAGTTAAGCAGTTTTGTTCAGCGGAACACTGTTATCATGAGTAAAATCTGGGAGAGGTGTTGGCAAGGGACTGTATTAAATAGTAAAAGTTTCTCTAGGAAAGTTTGAACTCCTTTTTTCAGTAATGAACCTGGCAAAAGGATAAAAAAGGATCAAGGGATACCACTGGTGTTTTCAGATGATGTGGGCAGTGCCAGAGAAAAAGAGAATCAGAATATTATACAGGAGGAGATGAGCTGGAAGACTGGAGTCAAAGGAATGAAATTACCTATGTTAGAGCAAACTGCACTTGAGGACCAATGAAAACAAAACAAGATGACTGTGCCAAAATTCCTGCTGCTGGCACATTGCCATCTAGATAACAATATCTATGTTGTTAAAACAATGTCCATGTTCATAGCTATTGCTATCTTTTGAATGATACAAAATTGTTAGCTCTTTTTTTCCTAGACTACTTTTCTCCTTGCAGGTTTGAGGCTTGAACCCCCGTGTGCAGCTCTTCAAAACTAGTCATACTACTTAATACTTAACAATAATACTATAATCCTTTTTAAAACAAATGATGAGACTGATTACTGTGGCTTGAATTTTGCATCCATTTTAAAATTGCCTTATGGAACTGGTAAAAAAAAGTCTTTAAATCAATGCAATTGGATTTCCTACTGCTTCAAAACCATTGTCTAGTCTAGAGGTCGAAAACTATAATCAAGCTTTTATATATTGCAATTATAATTTTATCATAGAGATCTTGATTTTCTTTTTTTAAAAAAAGCCACATTCCTTTGGCATGTTAAATACAGTCTAAAAGGTACCAAATACAATTTCCAAAAACACATTTCCCAAACCCTGCATCCCTAGGTTCTTAGAAATGACATTCTGTAATGAACTGTGGGTACTTTTTGATTAGCATAGGGATGAACATTCTTCTGTTTATTGCTTTTCTTGCACCAATGCGACATCTCTGCTGATTACTCATATTATGGTTAATTTGCAACTGATAATCAGTCCTGGTTTCTTAATAAACTTCTCATTAAGGCGCTGGAGCTGTCACTTTACCTCCATGTTACTCTTCCTAAGTATAATCTGTGACCATTATGCAAAAGAAAGGACTGCTGGATGTCACACATGTCATTTACAATCATGTACAAAAGCTTCAAAAGGAGCTTGTTAAGTAAATGCCCTTCATAAATCATTACTGTAAAATGGAAAGGTGTAACTAATCACCATTTTGCTGCCCTGTTCCTGTATTTGGCTTTTTTGAGGAGAAGGCATACTCAGCCAGTAGACATTTTAAAAGAACTTTACAAAATGCTTTCAGGGATCTACTTGAACTTCTCATGCTTTGCTTATACCACAGCAAAACCAGCAGTTTAGTAGTAGAGGGGTTCAAGCTGAGTCACCTGGAAGATGCTTTAAGATTCATTCTGAAACTGTTGCCTTCAGGAAAAAGTGATATGATTAAGTTTTGATGCCCAAGAACTTTTCTTGCACCAACAGGTCCAAAGTAAATTTTCAAATTAACATTCTGAGCCCAGAGTAAGAATGAAGTAATTCAATGTTGTCTGCAGAGAAATAAATTGCATCTATTTGTGTTAGTTCATACTATAAAGGAATAAATATTTGCTTATGGATAGCTGTCACACTTCAGGGGATGTGCAGTTGCAGTAGCAGTTAGATTGAACTAGTCTGTCAATATTGCTTGCATTGCCAGTGTAAAAAACAGTCTTTGGTATAGAGTTTTCCTGAATAAAATTCTTTAGTTCAATCTTCTGAGCAACTATGTGACTCTGAAATCACACCCCAGGTTCTACCAGTCATGTGTTTTGACAATTCTTCATGAAGGAGGACAAATTAAACCATGAGAGTTGGAGTGAGATTTGAAGTTAGGATGCAGCACTTTGAAGGATTTCTTTTTGGAGCTTTTTTTTCCATATGAGTGGGTTTCATCTTGACAGGGACAGCATAAGTAATAATAAATGCAGGGCAGGGCTTTGAAAGAGAATTAAAGATAAACTCAAGAAGACAAGACAGCCATAAATAATCAAAAAACCCCTTCCTCTTCTGCAAGAGATCCCTGCCTCTGTACTTCCTATGCATACATCCTATACATTCAGAAACCCTCAGTAATAGCATGTCACTATTATTTTCTCCCAGGGAAATATTTGTGGCTGAGTTACTTCTAAAACAGGCATTCATGATGTTTACTCATTGTCTTGCTTCCAATCATGATTTTTAAGCTGGTTAAGCAAAACTAAAAAAAAAAATACCCAGATTCAAGAGGGTTGTTTATTCCACAAGGTCGTATGGTGCTGTAGCAGCAAGTTGCAGTGCCTGCATCTGAGCTGTGACCAGACAAATGGTATCTTTAAGACCTACTTATCCTTCGGCTTATGTGAATCTTCCTTTCTTAAATTATCTAGAGAAGCTCATTTCCAGTGTGCTCACATAAATTAAATGCTGCATCTCTGTATCTAACCTAAATTTTTTCTCCTTTTAATGTCTTGCCACTGCTTTCTCAGATAAAGATTGTTTGCCTCTGAAAAGCTTCTCCATTTATTCCTTCTGTATCTTCCTGAAAATGGTAAAAATTAACAAACAAACAAATAAAAAGAAAAGAAAAGAGAAAAAACACAAGGCAATAAAATATTCAGGATTTGTAGATTGTAGTAAACTAATTCAAAGTTTTCCCTCTTTGTGTTTATGATGATTTGGGGAAATTGTTACAACTGATGTCAGTGGGAAACACAGCTTTATACATTAGGACAGAATGTGTGAGGTGATGACATTCCATGTTTTTCAGGAACTACAAAACATTCAACACAGTGCATTTCAACATCTCTTATTTTCTCTCAGGGTTTTTCAGGTGATAGGACACCAACATTCATTTTCAATACAGTGTCTTAGGAACAGAAAAGCTTTCTTTTAGAATTGTTCTCAGTAGTTGTCCTTCCTGTTTTACCATTATCCTGCTGTGCACTGGCCATTCCATGTTCTTTATTTTATGCTATTTAATTCCTTTTTTCTGTACTTTTAGCAAATATCCTTTAGGATTGTATCACAACATCCACTCACAAGATGAAGGCTGATAAGAAATTATTGTAAAATATTACAATACATTATTTCTCTTTACGCTGTAAATTAAAATGTTTAACTTGGGAACAAGACTCTTGTCTAGTTCCATATGTTCTTTGATTGTGGCTATAAAATAAGCTAATTATTTCCAGAAACCAACTGCTTTTCATTAAGAAACAATTGCAAAGATTTGATTGTCTTTGAGTGTGTTGTAAAGATATTTTGACTGGATTAAATTTTTAGTTACACACCATCATCAAGTTCCTGTCACATTTCAGTGTTATTGATTTGAAACAGAAGTGGAATTTTGATATCATTTATTCTGCACTGCATATTGTGTAATTATTCAGATGCTTCATTTTCATTTGTGCTTTCCTACTTGTTTTAAATGTCATTACTTGCTTCAATGCTTTTTCATTTTAGTGAATACACTGATAAATATTTCTATCAATTGCAGATGTGATTTTTGCATAAGTAACTGAAATCCTACTACCATGGTTTAATACAATATTAGACAGCAGAGGAACTTGTAGAAGCAATTGGAAAGTCTATGCATGTGTTTGTTTATTGAGTTACTTAAAAAAAATGCTCTAATGGGATTGCTTGAGCAGAAAAAAGGACATTAAAGCTGTTAGTTTCACTGTCAGATTTTTAGATGTCCTCACTGTGGGCAAAGTGCTATCACAGTCACTCCAGTTTGCCTGTAAACTGCAGTTTCCTTTTTATTCTCCCAAGGAAGGGATGAGCATTTCTGTGCGCAGTGGGACTGACAAGGCAACTCCCCCAGCTGCAGAGGAAGGGCTGTGTTTCAGGTTACCCTGAAATATAAATCTCCAAACTAGAAATATCTCTTGGATATCTTCATGCATCTTGTGCTTTTTCCTCATTGAGACAGGGATTTAACATGGGGAATACAACATTGCTCCATGAGCAGCCATTCCATCAGTGGGTGTATTTCAATAAGAAACTAACAGACTCAAAGTGCCAGCTCAGGCCTCAGCTTCCTTTCCATATTCAGTCACAGAGAGGAGTTGTCTGAATAATTGTAAGGTGAACCTTATTATTATTACTATCATTTTTTTTCTCTCCATTTTTCAGACGAATAAAACAACACAGTGGAAAATTTAAAATTTCCACTGTGTTCCCTACTTCTGCCTCTCTTATGGGGCACTTGCATGATTGGTGGGAAAAGCAGTGGGGAAAATTCATAACCTTGAAGTTGATAAAATAAATATTACTGAAGAATTAATTTGTTTGAATGGAAATTTCTTCTACATACAAAATTGGATAACACTTATTTCAATTTTCCATTGTAATATTTACTTAGGAACAGAAAATGCTTTCAAAATAACTCTAGGTGGAGGTGCTTGTGGAAGTAACATAAGGGCCACTTTTTGTCCCATCATACACAGAATTTATGTTTATTAGAAACCCACTCAGGGACTGTTGCAGTCAGTAGAGAGGCAAGTGCACCTTTTCATGGCCCCAAGACAGGAAGAGGAAGGTCTTTCTTGTTACTCAGTTGTCCACAGCTAAATATTGTTCAAAGAGCTCTGTGAGATAGATGATGGCCACAGAACTCTCTGCTGGGAATAACTCAGGTACTGATGACCCTCAACAATAGCACAGCAGAGTGTTTGTGCCAAAGTTCGGTGTATGTGATCTTCAGAAACACTGCAGGACCAAAAGCCTAATGTATGAATTTTCCTTCTGGATCTCACCTTTTTAATATCATACTTTAGCATATTATAGAGCTCATGCCTATTAAGTATATATTCATTATATAATACATATTAGTCCAGAAACAAAGAATTACAGGCTCAATACTTATTATCCATGTAGATGGATTAATTTTAATGCAATGGTTGGCATTATGGTATAATCATTAATTTCCTTTGCTTTTTCTCTTCCCAAAAGGAAGTCTTCACTGCTAGCAAGGAAGAACTGTTTTCAGAACATCACTTAGTAATACTTTTCATTTCCTTTGCATATTTTAATGCAATCAGCACAGCTTACATCTGTGTAGCAATCAAATTACAAAGTCAACATAATCCAATGAAATGCTGAAGAGCCAAATAATCAAATTCAGATTAATATTAATTGCTGTAGTTTCTGCACCTGGATTTAAAAACAAAAACAAGAAAACCAACACACAGAACTTTCTCCATTTAATTGCAATGTTTTAAGTAAAAAACCCCCAAACAACAAAACCAAATCGGAAAAATACCCATGACCCTTCTCCCCACAGGATCCAAACCCAAAACTTCATATGATCTATTTTTTCCTTCTGTTAGGAACAGGTCTTGTTAATATACAGATTTAGATACATATTCCTCAGACATCCCAGTGAAGCTATTTATCATGTTTCCTTTCCCTAGCAACTTTTATTAACTAATTACCCATCTTTAAGATGGAAATATTATCCTTATTTGACACAGCCATGGATTCCTACTGAACACTTGCAGTTCTAGTTATGGAACTAAACTAGGATTAGCATATCCATTACTGAAGCAGGCCCCAATGTCAACAGGTTTCTTATTTTCACTAGTTCACACCACCAACAGTGAAAACAGAAAGCCTAGCAAACAAAAAATAAATTACCATTATCAGTTCTTCTCCCCAGAGGCGCCTTTACCCTTCCATTAGAAAGCAGCTGCACATACAATTAATTTAACATTGATCCTTGTGGATCCCTTCCAACTCAGAATATTCTGTGATTTTGTGAAGTAACTGCAAGGGGTGGGATCTCCAGAATAGAGAGATGAGCTCTTGGGGATGGGGGCAGAGGCCTAGTGATGCAAATTTAATAGCTACAAATGGAGAAAATCACTACTCTGGTAGCAACTCATGCATTTTAGTTTTCCGCCCTCATTCATACATCCTCTTTGGTTGTATCACATGCCTGATGAGGTGTGTGTGCCGTTACACACAAAGTTTTCCAATGGGAGATTCACAGGAAAAAGGTGCAAATGGGAAGCTGGAGAAATGTCACTTTTCTGAAAACAATAGTTCAAAGAAAAAAGTATTACTACTTGTTTGGACTACAACCATTGGACTGGTTCTGAAGGTTTTGAGGCCTAAGCACAAGCTGGACTCATTCTCCCACTCTGACTTGCCTGTCCTTCACCCAAAGCACAAAACCAAGCCTCTCATTGTTTTGTACGTTCTACCAAAAGTTTACTACCTAAGACAGATGGAACTTTAATATTGTGCCAAGATTTAACAGTGGACTATGCTGATGAAGAGCATAGTTTTCACTGTTACACAAGTTCCTTACAGAAGAAGGAGACAGCAACTGTAATTAAAGCGTAATTGGATAGAAAATGCCTCTTACACAGACAGAATGTGAGATGTAGGAACAGGACTTTGCTTCTTTAACAAGAGCATCCACTAGTCATTTAGGGCTCCTTTTGAACTAAAGTAAATGGCTGCAGGTATTATTACATCCTCTCTCATTTAATTACCATTGGAATTCAGACAAGATGATAGCAAGTAATTGAGAAGTTATCAATTACTACATTAACACATTTGTGACCACTGAGATCTCACACATAACTCTAAATTTGGAGAGTTTAGGTTTCAGCAGTTATTCAGTCATAAAGTAGTATTAAAAATTGCTGAAATATGTACTTCTGGTACCAGTGAGCTTCATAATAATAACCTGAAAATGTTAAAGTGCAAAGTTAATTTGGGTATTGAATTTCAAAATTAGGCAGAACTGTCAATGGTCAAGTGGTAAAACAGATGCATTTGCTCTCGTCATTATGGTTAACCTTCTCAATTACATACAGAGCATACAAAGCAAGAGAACTGCAAATATTGCAGCGGTCCTTTCTTTTGAAAGAATGGCTTTAAAAGTGAGGAGAAAGCTTCATGATCAAAGCAGAAGGATTTGATTTTGTGTTTTCAATGCTAAGACTTGCCTCTTGACATTGCCACATGTACTGGTTTGAAAACAAACCAGTGGGAGACACCAAGTCAGATTAACAATTTATTAGGAAAATTTAAAATAAAGGAAAGAGGGGAAAAAAAAAACCAACCTGGTTTAAAACTGACAGAGTCAGGATACGACCTGACACCCTGTTAGTCAGGGTGGCAGTAGCAGTCTGACAGAATGGTGGCTGCAGTCCTCCTGAAGTGATGGATGTGGTTCTGTTGAAGCAGTGATCCTGTAGAGGGGTCTGGTCTTCCTCGGAAGGCCCAGTGGTGGCTGTGTAGCTCTTGTCCTCTGGGAATCCAGTGGGAAAAGGCTGCCAGTGGTGTTCAAAATCCCAGATTATATCCAGGATGGAATGCTTGGTTCCTCCCTCTGTGTGGAGCATCTCACAATGGGATGATGAGTCATGGGACAAGGCATTGATGGGCCCATTAACAAAAGATTGTCCAGAGGCAGTTATCTATGAGCCATGGGCAGGGTCCTTGATTGCTCATTAAACAGAGAGAGCTCCTGGAGGGAGGAGAAAACACTGCCCCACCTGGTTTCAACATCTTATGAAGATGGTGATAGAATACTTGCTTTTGGGCATATTTTACACTGTAATCTAGGACACCACTTAAGTTGGAATACAAACATATTCAGCCTAAGAGAGAAACAAGAGTTTGGGACTGTGAAAAGTTGAAACAAACAGAACCCAAATGTGTAGGGTAAATTCAAACTTACTTTCAGTTGGCAGCACTGTGAGTGCCAGCCAGTGCAACACTTCCTAGGACACAGGTCCTTCCTCTTTGTGCTTGAAGACCTTCCAAATCACCTCTCCTTTCCATGATAGGGCTGCAAGTGAGAAGAGAATATGGGAGTTTCAAAGCCTTCCTGATGAGATTGTTCCAGTTCTACAATAATTTTCATGTGGACAGAACAAGGAAGTGTAAGGAATAGGAGTGCCAGATCCTGACCTATGCAAAAAAATTCATAAATGCATCTTATATGTATTAATAATGTTAAGACAGACTTTATATAATGACAGAAGGTCTTTGAAAAATAGGATAAAAATTAAAAGTTCTTATCATGAGATGTGTGTCAAATGTCAAGTTATTAATGGGCATGCATGAAAAATATCTCTTAACAGCTGTGAAACCTGAAGGTAGAAACAGCTTCCTTGAAAGGTTATCATCTTTGGGATTCAGTCACTGTTCAGTCCAGGTTCTCAACACCATCTCTATGTATTCAAGCACCAAAGACATCCCTGAGATCTCAGCCTTCTGTAGACCACTTCACTGTGAGAAGTCTCTCAATTTCTGCATTTACAGAACAAGACAGAAGGCCAGTAGCACCATTACTCACACGTGTACTGTAGTGCCTGCAAGACTTTGGACAGCTGTCAGTAAGGCCTTGTGTAAAATTGTATTAACAAAATTTTATTCTTATTATTTACTATCATGGTTATTGGAAATTATTATTACAAAAAGTACTGGTTGCCAAAAGACTGAGGTCCTGGGGGTTTCGTAAAACCAGTACTAACAATTACAGCAATTATCCAACCTATCTGAAACACGTGTTATACTGTAAATTCAGATGTGACACTGCAGACTACTGACAAAAGCACACAAGACAAAGAGGTTGCCTTGCACATTGCTGATCTGACCCTTGCTTTTCTGACTTAGCCTTCTCCCTTATCACTGTGGGCTAGGTAGTGATCAGCACTGCTCTCTGGGTCTAGTCAGGGCTGCTGGACGTGCTCTGCTCCTTTGTTCTGGGTACTGTGAGAGAGCATCCCTGTTTGGTGAGGGCACTGCCCTGCTGTCACCTCCATCCCAGCTCATCTTCCTTTCTGGAGCAGTCTAGTCTTGCTGCTCCCTGACAAAAAAAGACATCAAACACCTGCTCTTGCTGCCTGTGGATGTGTAAATCAATTTGTACAAATGTAATTGTGCCTGCATAAGCAGTTGGCACTGTCTCCTGGGCATATGAAATTCAAAGGAACCACATGCAAGAGCAGAATCCTTTGCACTGTGGCATCCTCCCTGGTTAGACTGCTGATCAAATTAATTTTTAAATAATCTTTCTGACTGGCCTGAAGTATTGAAGTATAAGGACAATAATGCCTATCCCCTACATAATGCTTTTCATTTTTCAAGCTATTTAATAACTGTAACAACTGAAACTACTCCTTCAGGTACCCTTGTAACAACTAATCCTTTATACTTCTATTGCATCTGACACCTGATGTTCTCAAAGTATTTTATGTATTTGAGGGATAAAGCCTCATGCAGTTTCTGTATACCAAGCCTTACAGGGCCAACTGAGTTTGAGAGCACAAACAACTTTGGAAAAAATCAGCAGGGTCTCCCTTGCATAGTAAAGGGAAATAAGGGTGATCTTCATGAACCTTTACTGAGATATCAAACTTTAGTACTTTCAGGAGTCAAATCTTGTGCTATTTTTTTTTTTTGCAAGAAGACAAGTTGAAGCACAGAATGATGAAACAAATAGCTAATATCTGAAAACAGGCTTCCCATTGACCCATATGGCCTTGCCTGTGAGGCATGAATTTGTCTTTAATGTGGGACAGGGACACTGTTCCTGTCCTCATCAGTGAGGTCTCAAAGGACTGTGAAGGTGAAGAGTCTCTGTGCCACAGGATATTATGTAAAGTCCCCATATTCTCTCCCTCCATCATTTTACCACCAACATGGTATTGGGAAGTTCTTTAGCTCTTGCAATTTTACCCAAAATTATAAATACTGTAAAGAATGTAGAGTTCTGGCACATGTTGAAACGTCTTTGATCAGCACCAGTTTAAGAAAAGTTTAAATTAAATATGTTGTATTACATACATTTCCAGATTCAAAATGGCAAAATATAACTAGTGAAAAACTTGCAAGGAATATGGTGCTACTTAGAAGCAAACATAGACCACACAGGAGATCTCTGAAGCTGAATACACAGCTAGCAGTGTGAAAACTGGAACAGTGCCAAAGTCCACCCTTCTCCTGTAAAACAATAAAACACTTGTCTTGGTGTGAGACACAATAGACCAAGCCCCAAACTACTGAGTCTTCTAGAAGATTCTGTGCACCACGGTGATGCATCAGAGCCCCTGCTGATAACATGGCAAGCCACACAGATTGTTTTGCTTGTGCAACTCAATTTTAAACCCTAAAAACAAAAGAAGGCTATAAAACCCTTTTCCATGCAGTTAAATTTTTTAGAGCACTTCCCAGGCTTGATGCATCACTGAGATGGTACAACATGCCTCATTACACTGTGACACTGTGTCAGCAGCACAGATTGCTATTAGCTTTCCCCCTCACTTCCCAAGTACAGGACTGCAGTTCAGTGGCACTGTTTTCTTTCAGGAAATTGAGAAAGGAAAGGAAAGCAAAATCACTAGGTGCACTGGAAGGGTTGGTTTGTTTCCTCTCTAGGTTGCACCACAGAAAATATTTCATTTTTTAAGCAGATATCTCCAAGATGCATGTTCCTCTCAACATCCCTGCTATCAGAAACAAGTATGTAACACAACTGCTGGTTCACCCTTCACACAGGTCACAAAAGTAGGACAGGAGCAGTGCAAGGTATTCAGTACATTGCTAGGAGGAGAGGAATCAGGCCCATACTTCACTTATATCCAGTTACATTCATCTGCCTAACGTCAGACTCTCTCAGGTCCATGACAATTTGCAAGTGAGAAAGGATACAGACATTTAGACCTCAAACTTTGGCTCGTAGCTTTGGGTTTTGTGATATGCTTGCATAAGCCGACCTACCTGGGAGCCTGCTGAGCAGTAAACATTTGACAGGGGCTGGGAAGCAGTTAGAAGTTTCTCTCTTACTGCTCCATCTTGTTTTGAGAACAGCCTGGCAGCAGAGGGGACATCAAGAGTGGCACCAGGAAGACTTGTGAAATGCTGCAAGACTTGTGGCAGCAGGGACCTCCCTCCTGCTTACGTCTGAGCACAAGGAGTTGTGGCATTTTTGGAAGCACTGATTAAGGAAGGCAGTCATCACAAGTGTGTGGATAATCAGTGTAACTGCATTTTAAATAAGGCACAGGAAAAAATGAAATTATAATTACACTAGCAAGAGCCATCAGTTGATAGCACTACCAGGAGCCCTTGTTCTTTGAGGACCCAGTTACAAAAGCTTGAGTGAGGGTGAGTTTTAATGATTTTCACTTTCCCATCTTAAATAGTGGTGCTGTCAGACACTTGAAGCTCAGAAGGTGCTCAAGCATCCTGCTGAGTAAGGCTTTGAATCACCAATTCCTCTGGTTAACTAACTGGGATGTGATCCAGCCACAGCAATCTGACAACATTTTGATGGCCTAATGTCTGAGAAATAAATTCCTCTGATGTCCAGCGTCACAACTGGCCATGCCTGCTTGCTGTGCACAAAAACCCCCTCCAGTATTGGCAGGGGCCTCCCAGAGTATCTAAAAGAGAAGGAAAGCAGGTGCACATAGTTTGTTGGAGATTCAGTGATCAAAGTCTATTCATGCCAGCAAGAACAGGTATGGATAATACTGGCACACATATATACCAAGAATATTTTGACAGTTCTGAGTGCCCTTTCACTCAAAGTCAGGGCAGTCTCAAGGAATTAAAATATCT
Organism: Aleadryas rufinucha; assembly: GCA_013397815.1. Lineage (NCBI taxonomy): Eukaryota > Metazoa > Chordata > Aves > Passeriformes > Aleadryas > Aleadryas rufinucha. The sequence continues at coordinate 63,648 of VZTH01004651.1, forward strand.
TCTTTGCATTTGGCTTTTTCTAAGTGCTGAATTCCTCTTATGCTACAGTGAAATTATGCTCTCTTCTGGTTTTGCCCTCTGCCAAATACGTTTCTTTCCACTGCCAAATTTTCAAGTGTTTTTATAAGCCTGAGCTATTCCTTCTTCCTACCTGTCAAGATCAAGCACTAACACCTATGTCTTTGTTCTTCACTTAAAAGTTTTTTCTTTTACACAGCCAAAATTAAACATATATTTACTGTTACTATTAGCAGGCCTGATATATCTGAGCATAGAGCTGAAAATATGCACCTAAGGACTGAGAATTCTCTAGCAATTTCATTTTGGTGTGATTAGTTGTTGAATAGAATAGATTAATTTATTTTATTCCATGAGATTCCTTGTCACATAAAGGAAATGCTCAGTGACTTAGGGCAGACTTAGAAATCTGTTCTTAATGATGTTGGAAACATTGCAAATGCATGAATTAAGAAATAGCTTTATACTTTAAAGAAAGCATTTGATTTTTTTAGCCTGGGGCATTAGAAGACATAAAAGATGTAGTGAAGTTATTCCCCCACCTCCTTTTTTGTCATGAGGAACTGAAATGTAACATATATACTTCTAGCATACATTTATCTCTTCTTCCTGACAAGCCTTAAAAGAAATGCTTGACCTAAATGTCAAAATCTTGGCTATAATTTTTAACTGAAAGACCAAAGAGGAGATATGTTCCTAAGATTGTATATCTTAATTTTTCAAGAAGGAAAAAGACAAAATCAACATGTGTTAAAAACAGTTGCAAGAAAATTCAGATGAGAAAGCAGAGGTGAGAAAATCTAATTAGATTACATGGATACAGATGTACTGCTGCACTGGAGGTCAGTGCCTGAGCACTGCTGAGAAGAGTTTAGAGCATGGACTGGCTGCCTGTTACTAACCAGTGTGTACCACTGAACATAAATTTTGCATGTGTATGTGCACTCATGCTAAATTCTGGATCCAGGATGCATCTTAACTGAAGACACTCTTGGGATTGGAGATAGAGTGCAAATTTATGTTGGGAATAACGCTCCAGATGCCCACACTCATGGCTCTGACAACCCTGATGTGCACCACCCATAGAGCCCCAAAGGCTGGTTGCACATTCAACAACCCCACTACTACCCACCTTGCTGAGCAGGTTTTCTCATAGTTGATATCTACTCACTGTTATGTTTTCCCATTTCCTGAGACACATTTTGGTGGATCTATTTAGCTCATTTCTGTTTTGCAAGCTGAGATGTCTCAGAATTTATTGTCCCATGGCTTTGCTGGTAGAGGTGGAGTTCATGCCTTGGCACATCACTTGTGCTGAGCTATTTTCAGTTCCTCCTTCCTTCTCCTCTCTATGACATTTGGCTTTTTATACTCTCCAAGTATTGCTACATCTTTGGAGCTCATTTATTAATTTAAGTATATAATGTGTCCATTCTGATTTGGTAATCTCTTATGGCAGCAATAAGTGCATTCAGTTTGATTGTTGGCACATTTACAAGTTTTTCATGACTTTAGGATATTCCCTGGGAGTCGCAGGAAGTTGTTCCATTCAACCTCTCACGCAAAACCAGAAAAAAGGAAGCTCAGCTAATTATTTTGCCCCAGTAATTTGTGACAGCTAAAAACAGGTAAGGCAAACAGGTCTGATGAGTGAACCATGTTGAAAGTCAAGACAAGCACTTTACCTCAGAACCCTATTTCTTTTGGTATGTCATCTAGCCTTTTTTTTTCTTAAATAACAAAATATAGATGAGTCACCATAAACAGCAATCTACTTTAAAACATTATTTACTATCAGTATATACATATATTTGTATACAACACATATCATTATTATAATTATATATGATTATACACTTATTTTTTCATTAAAACATAAAGCATTTTATATTAACAAATGAAATTAACTTAAATGTGATGGTCTGCCTCTAGATTCAATATTATCACATTTCTGAAGTGTGTCCTAAACTAAAATACACACAAAGAACATATTATTTTAACTTCTGTGTTTGTCATTTTAAAGGATATCCTCTATATGGCCATCGAACAAATTGCATAGGATTGATCATTAATCCATTCTCTGATTTCAAATTCATGTATTATACATGAACATCTTATTATAAGCTAACCTTTAATAACAAAAAAAAGGGTTTTTTACCTTAACAACATAAAATATTTATGGTTGATTTCACTTTAGATGTGATTGTTTGTTTTGGGTTTTTTAAAATATGTTGTGGGCTTTGGGGAGGAAGGGGGAATTTGGTGGTTTTTTGATGGTGGTGGTGTTTTCCCCTAGAAAAAGTGACCCAATAAAGTTAAAATTAGTACATCTGTAGGAACCAAAATGTGTATTATCTGCAATCTGCTGTGCACCACTGGACTAAACCCTTTTTTCATTTATTATGCTTTGCCCCAACATGTTTTAGATAAGAGTTATTTACATTTATGACCAAACACTAAGTCATTGAGCATTTTATACTTTCATGAATTCATTGCATGCCAAATGTCAGCTCATACAGGAGGAAGCTGTTCTAATTTTAAAACTGGAGTTTAAAGTCTTAAGAATGCTTAAAAGAATTTCAGCAAAATATCAAATAAAGAAAAATAATTTCACATTGCCATCTTTATCAATTCAGCAGAAATTTAAAAAATATGATTGATAAGGCCTTTCATGCTGTACAAAAGTAATTCTAATATCTAGAAAGCTTTTTAAGATGCTTTCAACTTCATGGCTTAAAGATAAACATCCTTTGGGAACACATCCATATTTCTCTGTGTTCAGGGCTGGCAAAATGAACCATGTCCTGCAGTTCTGAAGCTTTTTGAGGAAAGGTAATTGAAAGCTTTTGACACAGTCTAAAAAATCAGATGAAGACCTATCTAACCCTCATTTCGCAATATTATGAGAAAATAAGGTGGACAAATAGCTGGAAACAGATTTGTGCACTTTTTTATACAGACTAAATAGCATCTCCTACCTTGGATTTAGCACTTACAAATCATGACACATTTTTAAATTCAGAGCAATCTATTTCAAACACTTTTTATTTTTCAAATATTCCTAATGCAATTTCTCTTTTGTCTAAAATATTAAAGGAGAAAACAGTAAGTTGTTTCTATTTCAGCAGGGCAGAAAATGACAACTATGTAGACTATTTATTGCTATGTGCAATGAGATGTTGGCAACTGTAGGAAAAAGATGCTTTTTTTCAGAAAAGTCTTCAAATCAATTTTAATCAATGGCTAGATTGCTAAATTTTGCTCTGAAGAGATTTGACTGGTTCAATCTTTGTTTTACACATGATGGAAATAAGAAAGAGAATGTTCCATGTTGGACAGGAAACATGTCCATAATAATAGCAAGCCAAGATCCTCTCCATAAAAGACAAGGGATTACCCTTCAAGTTACATGTGATCAGAGAATCTCAGAGAGCTGCAGGAATGTGTCTTCCTGTGATAAATTTATTTGGACAGAAAGTGTCATCTCCTTTTGTACATAGGTGATTGTCCACCACAGAGATCCAGACAGAGAAAAGATTTTCCATCCCAAGATGATTTAAAATATCCATATGTTTCCATAACAACTGGTGCTATCAAAATGCATTGTTTGCCTCCTTTACTGAAGATCTGCATCCAAATAATATAGATAAAACAGACATACAAACAATATTCTGGGAAATACTTGCAGTAGTTACTCTTTCAGATCAGATTTAAGCATTCTACCTTGGCGTGGGATATCACATATCACGGATAAAGACTTAAGTGGGTGAAAATGGTGGAAATGAGAAGCAAAGAATTAGATTTAAAATAAGCCTATAAGGCCAGATATCTTTTTGGTATATTATTGTTAGGAACATAATACTAGGTCAAAGTATTTCAGTGTTCAATAATTTTATAGTAATAAAAAGTCAGATGAAAGGAAATAGACAAAAAAGTACATTTTTGCAAAAAATTTTATAGCATCCCAAATATTCTCTAGCTGTCATTGCAAAATATCATCTCATAGTTAAAATAAACTAGTCAAGATGAGATTAAGGATAAGAACAAGGAAGGAGAGGAGGGAGAGAGGTTCTGGTCACACCAACTTGAAAGAAAACATATATATATTTATATATTGAAAAAAAATTAATTTAAAATTTTTGATTTTAAAATCACAGAAAAAAATCTGCACAAACATATGAAAAATGCCCCCACACAAACAAAAAGCATCCACACCAAATTTAGTCTCTGCTAGAGTAGAAAGTTTTTGCAAAATTATGTTTTCTATTAATTTTCATTTTACCATGCAATTTCAGTGACTTCTGTTTCCCACATAGCACTTTCCTGACATTGAGGTCAGGACCCACCTAACTTGCAATGGTTCTGATGCAAATAATCTCCCTAATCTAATCATTGGTTGAGATCTTGTATGCAAAGAAGATAAATTTTCAGGATTTGGTCATTTATTTTAAGATAAGGGGAATTATATCTGTTTCTTTCCATGGAATAAAAGCAGACTAGATAAACGGATCAGATGCCAAAAGCTCTACTCCCTCATGTGCATCTCCTATTTGCATGAAACACCTCAGGGCATTACAGTACTTTTCACTGGGACAAAGTAGAGGTGTGTGTATGTATGTGAAGAGAAGCACTAGAATAATTTGATCAAAGCAGAGAAAATGTAAATCTAACTTTGACTTTAAGACCACATACTAAGGAATAGAAGAGAATATAAGGAAAGGACAGCAGTGTTATTGACAGTATTGATAATGCTGAACTGAGGTGGTAAGTCTCTTTCAAGCTGCTTCACATCTGAACATATATGCAGCTGAGCATGTCCGTATCAAAGCACAGCCTGGATAACACAGGCACAGCATGATGGTAAAAGTCCCATAACATAACTCAGGCAAGCCAGACAAAAACAACTGGGAACTAGGTGTGTTTTCTTTTTAAATCCAAGGAGGTACATTACTCCAGCTAAAGGTGATGAACTGGTAGGCACTGCAGTAGCCGACCAATTAACACAACTTTTCCTTAAGGTTACTTAATACTTCAGTACATACACGGTCTGAAATACATGCAAATGCAGCTGAGAGTCACTAGGGACTGTTTTGTTAGAAGTGATAATCAACCTGAGCATTACAAACATGCTGCAGGCTAAACAGGTTGGCCTATAGCACTACAAGAGGCACTTTGCTTTGAAAATCCTCCTAATCATTGCCAATACGTCTATGTCACAGAAACGAAGCAGAAGAAGGATATAATCAAGCCAAGCTGAGCATGTAAAGAATCATAGGGGAGATGGGAACAGCAACCACTTCTGTATAGTGAACTTCTGTGTTCAAGCCAGATGTTTTACTGACAACACTTTCAGATGTTGCATGAATATTTCAGAGCAAAATGAGCCCAAGCTACAAATTAATGAGTTCTTTTTTCAAAGCCACTTAGATATGCTATTACAGCTAACAACATTCTCCCTTTCAGACACAGCTATTTTATTTGGATGAAATAGAATGCCTTATTCAGCTCAGGAAAAAATCTCTATGAAAAACGTATTGGAATGCAAAGAAATTTGTGTAAGCATTTGTAACAAAAGACCTTTAAAAGTATAGAGACTCTCAGATGAAAATACCACAATTCAACAAACACAGGACAAGTTAATGATATCCACAGAGCAGTATGGTCTGAAATTGCAAGCCTTTTCTTGTCTAAGTAGTTTCCTCATGCCATATCCATAGTCCGTTGAATATCTTTTGTCCCCATAAGAAAAAAAACAAAAAAATTGCCTCTGCCTCTTTAATACGGGAGGTTTAATGTTTCAGCTGAAGGTCTGGATCTAAAATCATGAGCTATGACAAGAGTTACCCCTCCTAAGGCAGATGTTAAGACAGTAGATTTCTGCTTTTGAGTGCATATTGCAACAGTTGTCTGTATTTCAAGAACAGAAGCAGTAATCTTGGGCCACTGCATTCACAGACATTTTTGTCTTGGACATGCCAGATACAATATTTTACACATGAGATTAAATTTTAACACTGTTATGGTAGAATTCATTTCAAAGAATATCATGTCATATGATTATCCAGTTCAAACAGGTGTGTAAATAAAGGAAATTGGTCCTGATTAAGAAATGCAGTAACCATCTGTCCACCAACCTTTCTGCATTACTTCCTTCATGCAATTTATTTTTATGATGTATTTAATAAAAGCTTTTAGATACTTTCAAAATTTGCATTGACTTCCATTTTTATGAGCTATACATTCATTAGTGAACTACATTTTGAAGATATCTCCTATAAATTAAGGAGTTTGTCTATGTATCTGAATGCAACATATCAGCTAAATTAAAGTGAAGAAGTGAAGAAGTCTGTAAGTCCATAATGGGTCTTTTTCTCTACTACTACTTTCATTTATAAAGTCTTTTGAAGGAAACACAAATTTCATTGCCTTGAAAACATGAGACTTTATCAGTGACTGAAAAGAAATCAAGTTGCTGTGATGTGATCTCCAAGAAACAGGTGTAATAAAAAGATTATTTTTACACTAAGCCTAAACCATTAGTGTATATTTACCTCCTTTTCCTCATGTAAAATGCCAAAAATGTTATTCAAGAACCTTGTCCCTGCCAGACCCAACAGTTACCACTGAGGCTTTACCTGTGCAGGTCTGACTGCAAGTTGTTTTCCATTGTTATTATTGGTGTTGCTGTTATTACGGAAAAACTAGGGAGAGATGATTTGGGACAAAACTCTCAGTGGAGGCAATCACAAATCCAGAAACATGGATGACTGGAGGTTGTCTAAGTCCTGTAATTTTTTTGCAGTATAGTGCTACAATGTGGCTTCTCCCTGTTTAACCTTCCAATTTTGTCTTTGCTTTTCAAATCCTGGCTAATTAGAGGATTTCTTTTCTTTGTGACACCCAACTCTTATGTCACACTTTAATTACAAGGACTATGTAGTGTTCTATTAACTAGTGGATTTTTGCTTCTTAGATTTGTGTGTTAATTGGTGATATCAGCATTCAACTTTTTCCTTTTTTTCCAAAAATGTTCTTCATTATAGTAATTAACCACATATCCAGGACAGCCAAAATTAACCATTTATTAACCTATTTCTTCAGCCAACATCTGTGAAGACCTTGTATTTCCATTCCTGCTTATGCTGTGAAAATGAAGACTAAAAAAATATATGCCATGAAAATATTTTATCTTTTGAGAGAAAATATCTTCTGAAGTACTCATGCATCTTTTGCTTTTAAAATACTCAGATCAGTTATGAGTTTGGTTTTGTTTTGGTTTTAATTATTGTAGTTATTTTACATTTTTAATTATATTTGAGCCAGATTACTGAGCTCTTATTTGCAGCTATTACATCTATATATTAGTCACTCATATTCATATAATCTTGAAAATTGATGTCAAAAGTTGTCATAAAAGCAAGAATAGCAACACAATACTGAATAAACACATACAAATACATAATTTCTCTTCCTCAGTACTGGTATTATTTTGAATTGGGAAGCTTTTCTTGCAGTCTGAATGGTTTGCAATCTCTGTTGAATGCCTTTTGCTTTCTTCCTGCCACAGACCCTATCTTAGAAATAAGGTAATTTTCCTTAATTGTGTCTATCATGCCTGTTTTGTGGATATTGTTTGGGGCAGGATATGCTTTTCCTGTGCTTGTATATGCTTTTCCATAGTGTCTAGTATAATGTAGCCTAGTATAATGTAGCCTAGTATAATGCAGTACAATGCCACTCTCTAGGTGGTCTCATCACTTGTAATGAACTTGAAATTCACCTTTCACTAACTGCTCCTTCAAGTTTAAGAAGCTGGCCACTTGTGTTAACAATAGAAAATATAGGGAAGAATATAACATGATAGACAATGTGTGTCTAGATATTTTCTGTGGGATAAATTGCTCATTCGGAGCAATGTGATTTGAAAAATTGTCATTGGTAACTAGGAAGTCCTTTACAAGGCTGTTGTTGTTGTTGTTGTTGTTGTTCTAAAAGGCACACTTAATCCTCTGGCTGGAGAGAGCTGGGTTTGTAATTCACCTGTGGAAAGGTCAGATGTTGCACACATAGCTCAAAACATGACTGCAAGATGTTCAGAAATTACAATAATATGCTTGGAATAGAACAAAGAAGAACTTGGAAAATATATGCTATAGATACTGTCTGGATTTTCAATGGAATTCAAATTGTTGATTTACTTTACTTCAATGGAGAAGAATAAATTTCTTGAGAAGAAACATAACTGCTGGCTAGATTTTTCTTTGTATTATATACCAAAATGTTGCATAATCTCAGTGAAAATTCAGTTTTCTGTACCTTTCAATGTCACTAATTTATTTGTTTGTTTTGTTTTTTTTTATTCTAACAAGCAATCTTTCTAATATGTTCATATTGTGAAAAAAAAAAAGAAAAATTCTAGGCACTGAAAATATTCTTACACAGATTTCCACGAGCAGTGCTTTTCTCCCAACTCCCAACCAACCTTTAATCCCACAGTGTATTACTCTGAGTAATTAAGAAGAAACTTTATTGCCAAAAACTGAAGACTTTTTAGACCAGGGTTTCTCTTTGGCATACAAAACTGCAAGAACCTTTGGGCAAGCTATCCATGCTTCTGATTATCTAAGTGGGAATAGTCAAAGGATCATGATTTGGTGATAGTATACTATATAACACAAAATAATTTTAAATTTTGTAATATCAATTTCAAATCCATGGCTCCAATGATACCTGCAAAGAATGGACAAATATAAACAGGACAGAGGAAAATAAAAAGGGAACTCAGTGCTGCCTGGTAGAAAGGATAAAGGGTAATGGAGATGCAAAGCCCATACACTAAAGGCCATGAAACCAAGAAATATTGCACATATAATATATTTACCATTCTCCTGGAAAAAGGAAGGCTGTATCTGCTTTTCCACAAGCTGAGCAATATGAAGTATCAAACTACATTTTCTTTATATGCTTATTTTACTTTTGCCCTTGAATTGGATATAGTGTGGATGTGATTATCATGCACACAATTCTCTTTCCTTTAATTGAATACAAATTAACATCCTCAACCATGAAAAGATTTGCTTCTCTGGAGTAACAGCGAGGCTAGAAGTAGGTAAAACCAAGCAGTCTGACTAATATATATATTATATATGTGTGTTTGTGTGTACATATATATTCAAATCAGCATTCCAAGGGCAGCCATTGCTATTAAGGACATTTCACTTACAAGCACAATATTAAATTAGATTAGCTTACAGAACCCATAAACATGTTATGTCGGTGTGTTATAACAAAGATAATAGAAGCAATAACAAATAGAATTTAGAATCACATTTTAATTAGTCATATGAACAGTTTAACACAGAAATACTGACAAAGCAGAACTAACAGCATAATGAAGCTGCTTGAAGGTGTAGATAGGAGCCATCCTTGCAATATAAATGCAGTATTTAATAAGAATTTTTACTTAAAATAATGATTTTACTGAATCACTGTGACTAAAAAAAGGCCAAATGAGAAGTATGCCCTGTTTGACTTTACCTAGGGGAACAAAGACCTTTTTTTCCCCACTATGAGACTTCTTATGAAAAAAAAATGCAATTCATGCATAAAATTGCTCATGTATTTGTTGGAATATTTGATTTGTAGTTCAAATGAAGAGAAGTAGTTGAGAGGTGTTATGTTTGTCTCCTCTGGGTAATTGCTTTATTTTTGAATTTGAATGGCATTAATGGTTAGTCTGTGTAACCATTTCAATGCTTTCAGAAGTGGTCATTTGTTAACTATATTTTTCTATCAAAAGTGTTATTATATAGCCAATGTCCAGACAAAATTCAGCAAATAATTCATTAACACATTCAGTTCTTATCACTAAACAAAGTAATGAAAGGGAAGGACTCAGCATTTTGTAAAAAGTAATTGTGAAGCACCCACATATATACTGTCCAAATGATCCAATTAGATGAAATGTAAAATAATTTATTGATATTCTAAATGTTTCCCAAAACAGCAACATTTCTGCACCACACCAGATGATGTGGTATAACGCCGCTGCAGCGTGGCTATGGCGAGATAGCCACCACTNTACATAGCCATAAATGTATGAAGCACAAGAAAATGAATACAGAAATGAAATAATGGAACAAAAGGAAGCTTTTTCATTAATTAATATAGCTATACTACATGTACTAGTGATTAAAATATGTCTAAAACCAACATCTTCACTAAGGGAACAATATTAAAAAAAACCACTGTAAATAAAAATGTGAGGATTAAAATAAGAAAGGAAAATGAATCTAAGTAAAGCAATAACTTATAAAAAGTAGTGACACTATCTTTTTAATACACCAAGAAGGAACTCCAGCTACCACACTGGGCATTGCCAAATGCATTTTGGGATAGAAAATGTTACTATTCCCTTCGTACAGATGAGTCACTGGGGCAAAACTCCTCAATGATTTGCTCAGGATTATATAGGCAGAATTTGTACAGTAAGGAAACACTGATCAAGCTAATACTTTAACCTCTAAACCTGCTTTTCCTTTAACAATTTGTAAGAATAAATCTTTCAAAAAATGAGGAAATGCATATCGAAATGGACAGCACTCAAGAGGTTAGCTGAACATGACTTTCAAAGAAGTGGGTGTTTCTTTTTAAGTAAATTCTTCAGTAAAAAAAGGGCAGGTGAAATGCACTTTGAAAACGTAGGCTAAGAGGGATTTTAAATAGTCAAAGGCTCAATAATATGTTATTAGAACCCATTGTCACAATACAGCATTCAGACTAAGAGCTTAGCAGGAATTAAAAAAGGATTAAACCTTTATAAGGATAATGAGAACATCCATAGTTACTTTAGATAGGATATAAAATAATATTTGTAGAAAAAGAAATACAGGCATTCCTTGAGGCATAAGTGAACCATCAGCTTTGGAAGGTAGGTGAAAAACATCACCAATGACAAAATTATTGTGTAGATTGCAACCTCCTTTGAAGAAACTTCGAAGAGGATTCCATTAGACATACAAAAAACATTGCAGAAGACCCATTTGTAATTTATAGACATTGTAATTTCCTATGTTATCAGACGAGAAGAAAGAAGTAAAACCTTCCGAATCACCCATGTTACATCCATACTGCAAAATTCATCCATCTCAGCTTGGACAGAATAGCTTGTACTCCCTCTTCCTCCACACACACTCACCTTCCTTAGGTAGGTAGGCCACACCACATAATATTTGACTCTGGATGTCATTTAGGCCCCATACACTGCCTCTGCAATCCTAAGGATTAATTACTTTGTGTGCTTATGGGTGTTTGTGGTTTTTTCACTTTTAAGCACCTGAAACAGTAAGTATATGTATTTTGGGATAGCATTGAGCTACATTGGAGAAGGGTGAATACAGTCAAATGAGATAGAGTCCTCCATACTACCTCATATGAGCAGTTTCTGTACTAAACCATATCCAAACTAGCAGGTTCTTCCCAAGAAAAAGAGGCTGAGAATCAAATAACATTTTGTGCCCAGTGCACACAGTAAGGAAACAGACCTGACAATGAGGTGACGAGCCATTATTCACCAATGCAGTTGTACCCACAAAGAATATTTCCTTTCTCTTTCCCGTTCACAGGAAAACCACAGAGCCTTCTGACATTCCAAGTTATTCAGAGACTCAGAACAAAAATACCCTACTCAGTAAACTCTGAGCTATAAATGTCCCGCCATGCCCCCCGCAAGTAAGGTTTTGTGCTCTAAATGATGGTAAAACACCCAAGAGAACGCCAGTCTGTGAATCATAGTGTCCTCTCTGTATTCAAAGAAATCAGCCTTGTGACCAGAACTGAAAATTTTTTTACGGGAAAATCAGTTGCTGGGGTGGTGAGGACTTTTGAGTTTTGCTTTCAGGAAAAATGCATTGACTTACCACGGGAAACAACACTTTAGCTGGAAGACAGGATCTCCTTCAATTCTGTTACTTCAGGAACCACTATATGTGTGTAGCGGGTTTGGTTCGTTAAACTGGGCAGAAACACCAATTAAATGTAGTGCTTTCATTCGCATTTCTTATCTTTTGTGAGATAGATTTGGAGGAATGCAAAGCAGGCTCAAAACTTAAAGAATACGAAAAAGTTTATTAACAGAACTAAAAGGAAAAAAAAGAAATAATAAGAAATTAAAGCAAACCTCCTTTTCCTCCAGCACCCCCCCTCCCTTTTCTCCTTTCCAAACCAACATAAAGGATAACAAAACATGATTCTTGGTCAGCATTTACAGTTCTTAAAAGTCTCTCTACTATTTAAGGAAACAGAGGTCTCATTCGCTGCTCGTGGTTCCCAAAACTGCACCAACCAACAGCCCTGCCTGGAAAAAGCTGCTGCAGGGAAAAACATCTCTCTCATGGAAAGAAATCAGTCTCTTTGTTACCATGGGCCACACATGGGGTTTCCAGTTCAAGGATGGACAAACTCCAGCCTAAAAACAACAGCTCTCTGCTTCACAGAAATTTTAAAGTCTCTCACAACCTCTCACAACTTCTGGGTAAGCTGGCATGGTCACCTTTGTTTTCTCACACAGGCTGCACTCAGAATTTTCTCATCCCCCCATATCTTTAAATAGATTAAAGAGAAAAACAGTTTGGGATATTACAGTTCCTAACATGGTCTGCAGACAGCAGTTTTAAGCTTTTGCGCGGCACAGTGTGACCCCGCCCTCTTTATTCCCTGCTGCCATCTTCAGCTTCACTCACTTTCTCTTTCTCTCTGACCTTGAAGACGCCATGATGAAGAGTAGTCTCCATCGTTCAGACTTTATGATGGAGAAAGCCCCACTCCCTTTGTGCTGCCGTCTGCTTGATGTTAGTCTCTCAGCTCCCACCGAGTCTCCGCGGGTCACCCTTGGTGGGGGGGGGCGGTGGAAGGGAGTTCTCAGAAGGCGGGCCGGGTGGTCTTGGCTATTGCAGAAGTTTATGGTTGTTCGTCAGCTGCCCGGGGCTCTGAGGGACTCTCCCTCAGGCACCCGGGGCCGTGACCTGGGGGCCAGGGAAGGGGAGGCCCGAGGCCACTCCGAGAAATGGAGCCTTGGGGCCCATCTTCCCCCACCTCCCACACGGGAGGCTCCAAGACCAAAAGGGAACATCCTGTGTCCTCACAGGCTTTAAATACGGAAATCTCGAAAAGCACTACTGGTTAGAAGATCTGTCCATCAACTCAGGTCCAACCTACCACAATGCATCATCACAAATTGCCAGTCTCTGAATAGGGATTCTTTGGGTTTTTTAACATTAATCACAGCAAACAAAGGCATGATCTGTATCTTGCTGTTATGACCTTTGTAGTGGTAGCACACCTGAACAATCACTTTGTGTTCATGGAAAAGTGGTAGATTTAAAAGTTCTTTTCTTCTGCATACTATAATTCACCAAATGTTTGAAATGTATAATATTTTTCAGAACATTTTTACACATTAGAAATTACAAGGAAATATAACAAAAAATTGTATAACAAGTTCTGCTTCAGATATGTGCCTACAATTTTTTAAAGTTAGTTCTAAGTATTTAGACAAGATGTGAATATAAATGAGCTGGCCAGCAGATGAAAAGGCTAATAAGATTTTGATCTTTCTTCTTTAAGTGAAATTAAATTTAATTTTCATCTGCTCTGAACATATGCTTCTTTTTACTCCTATTTGTTTTCAGGAAATTCTGTGAGATCTTGATTATATCAGTAGAAAAAAGCTGAACGTGTATGCCAATTTCCAAACTGCTCTAGGAAAAGGTACTTAACACACATAGTTTGAGAATAGTTTGTCAAAATGGATTTGATCAATGAGACACTTTGGATGCAACATGAGGTTGCCAGAGAATAAGAGGTAAACAGCTGTTACACCTTTTTCATATTTTTTCCCAGTATGTCCTGTACCTACCCCTACAGTAAGTAGAGTTGGATCACACACTCTACAGCAGTTCTTGCACTCTTATGAAGACTGCAACAAATCATACTATGAAGTTGTCATAATAAACCAATCAGTTCTCCTTTTTTTTTTTTCTGTAACACCTAGTATTCTAGGCACAAATGATTTTATTGAAGTTATTTACATTTAGACTAGCATGCAGTTCTTTGCAAGAGGAAACTATCTCACTGACTCATAAACCAAGTGAAAAATTCAAGAATCTACATTGTGTAATGATGTTTGTAATAATAAGATTTTGACCAGTCAAATTTGTTGTTTTTAACATCAGAAGCTGTTGATGCAGGGTTTTTTTTGTTTTGTTTTGTTTTGGGATTTTTTTAATGGCAACTACTATTTTGGTTTAGATTTGCTAGCTTAAAAATCACAAATCCATTTTCACAGCTCATATAAAGCTCACTGCACAATTTCTAGCACAGCAAGGAGAAACTCAGAGGATAAGTAGAGAAAATGATTTTGAAACTAAGTCAGCATTTTTAAGGAATTTGATTTATAAAATGCAATTTTTTGCCTTCAGCAAATCCTTGAAAGTCATTATGGCTTTTTTTTTTTTTCCTAGTTAACTTTCTCCAGCATGCCTGGTGATGGAAATAGCTATTTACAATATTTAAAGTAGTTTTACAAATGCTATATGAAAACCATAGTTACCTTTATTTCTCTGGTACTATTTTCATTAGCATTTTGAGACACAAGAAAATGTATTTTCACAAAAACAAAACAGGATTATAGGAGCTCAGCCCAATCAAATTAAAATCAGGGACATAACTACGAATGAAATGAGCTCTGTTATACCTATACTACAGTGTAACTACCATTTTATCTTAGAGAAAGATAGAATAAAATTTCTACAGGTTGCTGTGGTCTAGAGAAGTTTGAAAAAAGTGTCTGTAATATAATTTGATGTTCTTTTCTATTCTAATTTTGAGGTCACAGTTTCTGAACATATCCTAGACCTGCTCTGAATGACATAAGCCTGTACCATGTCCAGGAGATGCTAGACGTGTCTGGAAGTGCCTGTAGGGTGGTGACACCCTCACAGCAGTCCACTCCGGCAGTATTCCTGCCTAGAACATGTAAATTGAAAAAAGGAGTTGGTACAAGAAATTTCTGATGTGATTTTTCTCGTAAATTCGAGGTCAGCATCCTCTCATATAACAAACTGTGGCTGGATATGGGGTTTGATAGGTCTTTGCTGTATGAAGGTCTCTATGGCTGGATGCATACATCCTCCGGCTGGCTTGAGGGACTATGGTTTTCCCTGAACAATGGAGAACCAGAGTACAAAGCCAGAGAGGACTAGTGAGGTTAGCACTGTGGGAGATGAATAGGCTGTATGTACTATTGTTGCTGCTGCTTTTACTAATTTATTTAGCATTCAGACTAGAATGCAGTGAGGAGTCTTTAGTCACATCATTTTTTAGAGCCAGACACCAGAGAGATGGAAGTTAAACAAATTAAAAACCTGTTCATTGCCCCAGGCATGTTTTACTTTGTCATTTGGTTCAGTTCATTTCAGCATTACACTTTTAATGGCTCACTTAGTTAAACTTGAACTTATGATTACTGTTACTACTTCTAATAAAGGCCTGTTTTGTGAGGGCTTCATTGCTGTTGCCTCAGGATAACAGCTGCTAATTTGTTTTATTACTATAATATATTTTATTTAGATTTTTCTCTTAAAAACTGCTGGCTGTGCTGCTTGCAGTCATTGTTTTCTACTCTAACAGCCAGTCTGCAGAGCTGGCATAGCCTACAGAACATTGTATACGGCAGGACTGTGGACTGATGAGTCAGATCTACAAACACATCCAATTTACACCACAGTCTTGCTTCTCAACTTTGAAAGAACATTTTTTTCCCTCCTGTAAAACATAGAGAGCAATATCTGTATCCCTTGTTAGGGCTAGAGATTCCTGCTGGTGAACACTGTCTGGTAAGAGCAGCATATTTTCTAGCAGAGATTATACACTGCTCTTTTATACCACTTGTACACTTCAGCCAACTCAGTGTCCTCAGTCCAGTTATCAAGGATTTTCTTTGGTGAACTCCAGTGTTAGAGGTTCATGGGACAAATTCAGTTCTTATTTGGATTGGTGTAATAATTGAAAAGTATTGCACTGTTATCACGCAGCTGTCAGTTGGGTTATCTCGGAAATGTGTAATTGATAGATGAACCCAAATTTATTATCCAGGCACAGAAGGCAACCTGGGTTCTGAACTAGTTATTTTGGCACTTGTGATTTTCTCTCACGTGCCTGGTAAACATGTTATTATTCCCTGTTAGACTTGTGAAGCTTGGCTGCTCTGGCTTTGCTTAGCAAGCATAAAAGACTTACATTACCCAAAAGGGTCCTGCGGCAGCGTAGCAGAACGGAAAGTGCCCCACCACAATCCCTCCCAGAACTGCTGTGGACTTCTCTGCATGGAGCTGGGCCTTCAGCCCACCATCATTTCTCAAGGTTGCAAGGAAAAATGGACTTGCATTTTCTGATCCCTGGCTCAGAGGAAAGAGATGATCTCGACTGTGTTTCCTATACTTATGTCTCTCTATGCTTTATCTTAGTATCAGACTATAAACTGCAGTTCTAATAATTTTTTTAGATGTATTATGCAGGTAGTTGCCTATTTTATCTAAAGCTGTCCACTGAAGACTTCACAGTAATTGAGAATGAAGACGTGATTCAAAGGGCCAAGAGCAGAGGAGGAAGACTTTGTAACATTCAACTTTGTACTTGTACTTTAGGCTAGAAGGGCTTGGGCTTCCTAAAATCACTTTCTGTTAATTGGACAGATGTCAGTCTCTCCAAAACACCTAGATGAAGCACCTGACAACTATTCTGCCCAGAACTCATGTCCTTTTGCAGAAAGAAGTGATTCAGTGGACATTATTCCCCAGCACACCATCAGGAGCAAAACTAAATCTAATCTATGCAAAAGCCAAGCTTGCATTCACAGAGAAGAGATGGAATATAAAAACCTCATAATACAAATTAACACTCCACACAGTAGACTCTTGCAGATTTATAAACACTGAGAAAGTGAATAGTAAGTATCTTGTCCAGTGAGTCTAGAAACTTGGGTACATGCCTTAGGAACAGAACATGCGAGAAACTTCCACTATTTATTGGTAACTAAACCTTCCCAAATCTTTTTATTAAAGAGGACTGATTGTATCAGTAAACCTGGTGTGACGAATTTGTGGCTATTCATCTCTGACAACTCAAAGACAAGTGATTATGAGTCTTAGGCCACCTGGTTTAGATAACCAGTTTTGAGAAGCTTGGTCTCAATGCACTTTTGGGACAACTAAAATCGTAATAAACTGCACTACTGACCTCTGCTGAAGATAATTAGAACTGCTTACTTTTTTAAATGGTTCTCCTTATCAGTAAGAGCTACAAGGGATTCTCCCTTCATGTTAAACAGGAATGGCTGGAGGTTGAAGCTAAGACTGGCCTTTCAATCAGGGAAGTAAAGAACATAGGTGGGAGAGAACTACCTAAGAAAAGGGAAAACATTGGCATAAACTCACTAAAAAACACATTTTTCATGGAAACATTTATGCTGCAAGAGGAAAGAAATATCCCTCTGTGCAGCCAAAAATGTCAAACTGGATAGTGCCGGAGTTTGTGAAAAGAACTGTATTTCATACAGACGTGAAGGAGACATAGCTTGAAGCTTTGGTAAATCCTTTCCACCAGCCTTAAGTTCTTGTCACGGTTTCCAATGAGTATCACAGTGTTCCCTTTGAGTTTAGCTGCAAAGCTAAGTCACTGAAAACCTCTCATTCTCTTCTAAAGTGACTTGTACTCACCAAACATCACTGACACAAAACAAACTTCTTTGTTCACAGGTGACTATGAAAGGAATCATATATCACACAGTGCTTACTTTGAGTACAATTAAAAGCTTCATTTTCTGATCTGTCAATACAACCTCGAGTTTTCCTTTCAGACAGCCAGCATTTAACAAACCAGGACAACCATATTTTGCAGCGTCATTACATAGATTATTCCAAAGCTGGAACTCCATAATGATTAATGGAAAATTCAAACTAGCATGCTCCTACAGCAAAAAAAGGAGGGGAAAAACATAGTATAACACTCTGATCATCTAGCAGGTTGCACAGGTTTTTTTGATTAAATCCAGTACACAGAGAGCCAAAAAGCATTCAGGAAGCAAACAAATGTAAATGAAAGACTGGGATAATTTAAACAGTTTTAAGAACAGGCAGAATGAAGAAGGTGGCCTACACTACGAAGGGAGAAATGGATGGTTAGGGAGGAAGAGCTATAGTTTCCTTCGGAGGGTTCATCCTCTCACTGCATGTTTCCATCTCTTTCTTTTTGTCTTCTTTCCTAATCCATTTCCTTAAAAAAATAACAGTGAAACAATGCATCAGCAATATCTGTACCATGCAGCCATTTATTACAGCATGTTTTTTCTTCATTTTATGCCCCTGACATTTCTCAAAGAAGTCTGAGTAAGACTCAGTGTTGAATCCACAATAAACAATTTTCATAATGGAAAACAACATTGAAATAAGGCTGTCATAATATCTGCATTTTGGTCAGTTGGTGTGTAAATTTTTGGAAAAGCAGTAGTAATCTTCATGTTTTAGTGAAAGAGGATAAAATAACTCTCTTCCTTGTTCCTCCAGGGAGCTAAAAGAATTTGTCACTGATAAGGAAGTCATTTAGAAGGCATTTCTAGGATATCAGTCAGGCTTATAAGCAGCACAGCAGGAACCATATCAAGGAGACCAAAGCAATTAGCAAGAAAAAGTCAATTCCCTGGTGAGACTGAGAGATGTCTGAATTCTACTACTAGCTGGTCTAATCTGAAATTTTGACTCAGTCTTGCCTGAGTTTATTCCTGATTAGAAAGGCCATCAAATGTTGTCCTTTTGGAAAGTGGTAGAAATACAAAGTGTATTTGACAGTCATAGGCAATATATTTTAAATTATTAAGCAGTGCAGCTCCGCCAACCCCTCAAGGAATTTAGGACCTGTATTTTGGAGAGTTTAGTGTCTCCAAAACCTATTAATTCAATAGCTGAATTAGCTATAATATTCTGAATAATCCTTAATAGAATACATCTCCAGAAAATAGTAAGAATAGGCATGTGGAGTCCTAAATAGGTTTGGTTCTTCTTCATCGTAGTATAATTCTCTGCAAAATCTTCATTCAAAATCCACTTCCCCAATCAGTGCAGAATTTTTTACGAGTAAGTCAGAAGCTTCTCTAAAGTGTGTCATTTCACTCCCAAATATTTCTTAATAGTACTGTTTATGACCAACACCTGAAATATTTGTCATATTGTTGAGGATGTTCCTGTACTTGTGATAAATTTTTGTTTACAACAGTTGCTGAAATGAAAATAATTTTTGAGCAGTCTAAGGATTCATTACCACATGCAGTCAAAGAAATTTTGTAATTTAATTACAGGGAGCTTGGGCTGCTCAAAACTTTATGTGTAGACCTGAGCAGAATCTTAGCTCATCTTCCTAATTAGAGATAATGTATCTTCTCCATATCTTCCCTTTTCTGCATATGTCATTCTGGATCTGGACACAGATGGAGGGGAAATGTTGGACAGTAGTTAGGGTATAAAAGAAACGAAAAGGTAGAAGAAGGAGAGGAGATTTATGAAACAGGGAAAGAAAAGCTACATTTTTCATGTGCTAGGTTTCCTTACTGCTTTGGTCATAACCCTAAGAAATTTCCATCTGTACTATCATTTGCCCAGATCTCCTCAATGAGGCTCACCAAGGAAGCTGAGAGTCCTGAAATGGAATAAACCATCGTGAGGCCTTTACAAACACGCTACAGAAAAATCTGCAAGAGAGTCACAATTGGGCTTGTCTGGTCATTATTTATTCTAAAGTATCTAATCTATGACATATACCCCTTTGTTATTTTGACTCCCAGATTTATGTTCACTCTAGTTTATCAGATGTAATCTTGGCATAGCTCTGGCACTATATTATTGAATATTTTTTCATGAATTGCAGACTGGTTTGAGTTGAAATGGTCCTTAAAAATCACCTCGTTTCAATCCCTCTCCCTGGTGACCACATTTCCTTTAGCGCTGCCCTGGTCACGCTTGGCTTTCTGGTCTGTGAGTGTATTTTGCCAGGTCAACTTGAGCTCCTTGACAACCAACACTCCAAATTCTTCTGCTCAGGGCTGCTCTTAATTCATTCTCTGTCCAGCCTGTGTTTGTGTTTTGGATTGTCCCAGGTCAAAGACCTTGCAATTGGCCTTCTTGATTTTCAGGAGGTTCCCATGGGCCCACCTCTCCAGCCTCACATAGCTCCTCTGGATGGCATCCCTGCCCTCCAGGGTGTCTATACCCCACAGATTGGTGTTGTCAGCAAATTGCTGAAAGTGTGCTGGATCCCATTGTCCATGTCATTGACAAAATGTTAAACAGTGCCCGTGCCAAAGTTGATACCTGAGGGATTGAGATTTTTAATTATTTCAAACTATTTTAGTCTCTAAGGACTATTTTTCTTTTTTTTTTTTTTTTTTTTTTTTAAGGCTCATGTCCTGATTCAATTTGCTTATCGTTGCAACCACTAACATCTGAGATACTCTCAGGTCTCCTGTCAGATTTTCTACTGCTGGATTACTCACAAATCCAGTGACATAATGTCATCCTGATAAGGATACCTTGAACAGCACTAGACACCAGCATTTAGGTGACTGAATTATGTTCATATCCAGTTTCCACAGACAATTAATATTTCCACAGGCATTTTGACAAGATTATTCATTCTACCTACCTTAAATGTCATATTTTGGTCTCTCAGGTACC
This sequence comes from Aleadryas rufinucha, assembly GCA_013397815.1. Taxonomy (NCBI): domain Eukaryota; kingdom Metazoa; phylum Chordata; class Aves; order Passeriformes; genus Aleadryas; species Aleadryas rufinucha. The sequence continues at coordinate 84,446 of VZTH01004651.1, forward strand.
ACTCGGACCTCAGTTGCACTTCCTGGGCTGCCTGTCTCCATTAAACATAGAGTAATTTAGCCTAAATATTTAATTTTTGGACAGTTAAAATCGGTTTAAGTGAAAGTTATCCCATTTGTCTGTCTGTCATAATGGTTTTATAGACTTTCATTTTTTAGGTTACAAGTTACAGTGAACTTACAATCTCTTCTAAGGTTTGAGCTGAAAATTAATGTAGCTTTCTTTTGGTAATCCTTCTATGTAACATTACACCCAAAATATAGTGGTTGAGGCCTTTTAATTGTATTCAGGACAAATCAAACTATAGATAACAAACTCTTTGTTCCAGGTGTTGCTCAACTGTCATGGAATACACATGACAGTGTAAAATTATGGCATAAATTATATCAAAAACTTTCAGAGAGTCTGTTACTAGACTGTTAAAGCATATGAAATGCTATTGATATCCTCCCTCTGCTTCATATTAAATAATTAACAAAAAAGTCAAATAGTATTTTTACCAAATGGAGATCAACTTGTTCTTACAATGGATTTGGTAGTCCATAAGTAAATTTGCTTTGTCATTTAACCTCTCCATATGTCAGTCTTAGGATATGAGGATGTCAAACAAAAATACGAGATTTTCTAAATCATCTGCTAGAAATGGAGGGGGAAAAAAAAAACAACAACAGCAAAAAACCAAGCAGCAATTCTAGGAAGAATTTCCTTTCCTGAGTTGTATGTATACTGTAGTAGTTTCAGTTCAGTGCTGGGATGACCTACTTAGCTTCATGAGAGAAAGCTAAATGGTAGTCTAGCGCACTGAAAAATGTGGTATACACCCTGTATCTTGACAAGAAACAAAGTAAATTAGCCTTATTCCCAGCTTGATGTTGCACAGAAAGACAATTTCTGGTACCCAAGCTAGTTTGCTTACCACAAATGTGAGAATCTTTCCACAATAGTCACTCAGGTATATTGTTTTAGTACTACCTGTAAGCGTTATTTCCCCAGTGATTCCTGATATTTTTTGTAACTAAACAAGACACTTATGATGTCTGCCTAAATCAATCTACCTGTATGTATTGGTTAGGATCTGACATTTGCAGGCAGTAGAAAGAGAAGCTTTTAAACCAGAGATGAAAAGATTACAGCTACCTCAGTGGAGCTGTTCTATCTGGCATCACCTGTATTGCCACGGGCTACATAAGAAGTGCCTTGATGCATTTATTAGATGTTTGTGTTTAGAATATATCTCTTGATACTGGATGTAAAAGGTTATTCTGCATCATGTTAATGCACAAATCTAAAATAATTTAAAAATACCTCACTCAGGCTGACAAATAGGGTTGTTGACAGCGCTGCTGCTGGGGAAAGAAAAACACTGGGTTATAAGGGAGGAATTCCTCACACAGAAAGCAATATGGCACCAAAAAGCTTGAATCACCTGAGAGACATGAAAATGTCTCCAAAATACACTGCCCAGTGCTGAATTGTGTGAAATTATGTATGTAGCTCTCTAAAGAAATGCTACATAGTGACTGGCTTAGAATCACCACCATAGACATGTTGTGGGCTTTTTTTGTCATTACCTCACAACATACCTAAGTTTTGAAATGAAATGTGTTTTCAGATATGCAGCTGAGAATGTCTAACATGGATAAATAAAGGGAAAGAAGAGATTATGTCACTGACACAAAAAGAGTAATGCAGAGTTTAAAATGAATTTGCTTACACATAATTTGCCAGTAACACAGTTCCGTTGCATTATGTTCATGAAGAGCCCAGGGCAAAATTTCCCTTGTAGGTACAAATTCTGCTCAGCATGTAGCCAGCAGGATCAGCTGCAGGGACACCTTGACTCTGCCATTTCTGTAATTCAAAAGAAAACAAACGCACAGACATGTAAATAAAAAGACTATACACATTTCTTCACTCATGAAAATTCCTTATAGTCTGACTCCAAACAAAGTATAATTGGACAATTAGACACAATATTAAAAATATTTATGGATATCAATGTAGAATTAATATACTGCATATAACTATATATCTTATTGTGTTAATATGCAATCAATATGTCGTTATGACTATCAGCAGTATTACCAAACTAATTTTCTCTTCCCAGGTATTTTGTTTGCATTAATTCACTGACACAAGGTAATGACATGTCATGCAATGCAATTATTCAAATCAATAACCTTCCATTTAATAAAGACAAAGTATAACATTAGCATTGGATACTAGATCCTAGTTCCTCCTGTTCTTTATCCATCTGTGAAAAGGCAAAGTTTTCAGATTCAAATATGGAATAAATTGCAAATACTGTAAAAGCTATTCACACCAATATAGGGTTTCTGTTCTCCACTGATGATTCTCTCCTTCATATATCCATGCCCTAGATCCAGAACGGACACAAGTATTGTGGCGCTAGATACAATTGCCAGAGTGAAGTATGCAATCCTCAATGAGATTTCTCATTTTTTATAAAGGAGGGAAAAAATCATGCATCAGTTCAAGTAGTTAATCCAATAGATCAGAGCATATGTCAACCTAATTACACTGTGAGATGGACTCACTTCATTTGCCTAACGGTAGGAACCAAGTGCTATCTAGGATGTCCTAAGGTACCATTGTCCAGCATTCAGGTCCAGAGAGACACATATCTCCCTTGTGGTCTTTTTCTTAAATGTCCCATAGAATCCCAAATGGCAATCCTAGTATATCACTTTTCCACATTTCCCAAAGGATTGCCCTTAAAAATGTGGCCATAAAAAAGAGATGTTTAGGTTCTGTGCATCAAAGAAATGCAGAGAACAGCCTTCTATTTATTATCTGCAGCCATAAGCGTTAAAAGGTATATCTTCTTCCTTTAAAGTGAAGATGAAAGTTGCAAGACTTACATTATCTTGTGAATCTGAAAGTATATCCTTAAGAAGTCATTAAAATAACTGCAAGGCAAACAGTAAAGAAGTGACATTAGCAGGAGTCTTCTTAAATCATTTTTACAGTAAAGCTTCTGAGATATCTTAGAGTCAAAACAGCTAAAATTCTGTGTGAATGAATGTCTCCATTCCTCCATTCATTCATTCATTCATTCATTACCTGAAGCTCTTTCCAAAACTCATAGTATTTTTGGCCTTTTCTTCCCCCTACCCCACCTTTTTGGCCCACAGAATAATTATTATAAGAAAACATAGAAGCATAATTATGGTAATATAACTTCAATTCACTCCTGAGCTAAAAAACATCCTAATCCATATCTCCTTAGCTAGAAACCTTCCTTAAAAGTGCATTAATCCCTTCATAGGAAAAATATTTCATTGTACAGATCTTTCCTATTTGATCACATTATTTGATTTTTTCAGTCTTAAATGACTCTGAACAGAGGCATCACACCCAAATACCTGGAATGACCTGTGCCTGGTGATTCAGGTCACTGGCCTAACTGTGTTTCGCATATGTTCAATTTCTTTCAGGCATTTTGGAGTTGCTACAAAAGATCAATCTGTCTGACAACTGTTACACTGCTGTTACCATGTAGATATAAAACACTATGTTTTTCAACACTACGTATGTTGTTCACAATCACTTATTTGCACAGGGCAGCAATGAGCATCACAGAAACAATTGTCAAGCAAAAACTAAAAAGTCCAAAGAGTGCTCTAATAAAAGCCAATATTAAGACCTTAAATTCTTGAAAGATTTTTCAGTCAGGTATTCAGAATTAAAAAACACAAATTAATTTTCTGCTTACTAAGAAAAAAATAAAGGAAAATAAAGAGAAAAAAAAGTTGTTCTTTTTCCCAGATCTCTAAATGCTGTATATTATTGCAAATAAGTGTAATTTGTGGAAGAAAATAAAGCAGCCATAAAGGATGCACAGTGGTTCACTAAATTATTCATTCAAGCATTATTGATCTCAGATGAATTAGCAAATGGCATGCTCTAGCTGAGCACAAAGTTATTCATCTTTGATTTTAATCTTAGAGAAAGCTGAGCTACATTATATTAATGAAAACCACAACAAAACACAATAGGCAATTTCCTCACAAAATGTTTAACAACATAAATTAAGAAACTGTTTATGTTCATACAGTTCAATAGCAAAAATCAGAATGGTGACATTTGTGCTTCAATCTAAACAAAAGGATTTAGGTGAACCTCAAGGTGGTAAAAGTATTTTAAAGAGAAGGTGCAGCCTTGTAACTTTACCAGGAGTCTGGAGGATTCAGTCACTGCTCTAGATTAGCCATCACAGCCATAGAACTCAGACATTCACAGTTTTTTCTAAAAGGAGATAATATAATTTCACTTCCAGCACAATGAAGGGGCTTTTTTTTGTCCAATGATACTTGATAAAAATTGCATTATCGAAACTTTGTGTTAGAAGATTTACATTTTGAGTGCCTCTGAGTGTTTGATTGAGAAGATATTTTAGAGAATATAGGTGGTAGAAGCAGGAAGAACAAACAAACAAACAAACCATAACAAACAAGCAGATAAGAAGACCTGTTGGACATTAGGTATATCAACATATTCAGTCCAAGAACAACGCAAAGACTTGTCTGTGAGTCATGCAGACTTATGCCTTGCACAGAATGTGTATAAGATGAAGCACTTTGCAACAGATCATGTGGAGGAATCAATGAGGAAGGTGAACATTTTTATTTTAAAAGTAGTTGGCCCACAGATAAGGTAGGATTCAATTGCCTAAAATTATTGTGCAGCATGGTGTCATGCCTGGCCTCCAGGTGCTAATCCAGAGTTACGTGTCTCCAGTACAGATTGTGTGATATTCACTCATCTTTTCAGAGGGTCTTCAGGTAACCAGAAGTACCACTGAAAAAAATTAACTTTGTGGATAAAAAATTCAAACCCACTCTCCGGGTTCATTTGCTGTTAAGCTTGAGAAACTCAGAATACAAACAGCCACTTGCCCAAAATATTCTGGTCACTTGGCTACAGCCAAGAACACTCTTCAACCCATCTTTGAAAACTGCACTGTTCTGCAGTACAAGATTTATATAGTGATAGAATCAAAAAGAGAACAGGACTCCTGGAGGGCTTTTTGTGTGGTATTTAGGTAACTCTACTAATATAGAGAAATCTTTGGATATGATCTTTATAGGAACACAGTTCTGATTTCTACATTAAATAATCTTAAACCTTATGACAAGAATCATGTTTCAAAAGTAATTTCTCTTAGATGAATCCTCTAACTTGTATGCTACAAAATCTGTCTCACTCTTTCACTACACTGAAAAGGAATGTGTCCTTCCTTTTCCACATTGTGGTAAAGATATAAGTAGCAAAAAGCAGCCTTCTTTTTACATCATAGCTGCTGTTTCCCCCCTAGATTAGGCCTTAATTTTCTTCTGACTCCCCTAGATCTACTAGGTTAGTGCTGTACTCTTGTAGTCATTGTATAAAAGGTATGAAACTCTTTAGACTCTTTTATGAAACCCTGTGTTCATAGTGGACTCCCAAGGGTCATTAAAATGAGGCATGTCTGGTGGTCTCAGTGATAATGTCCATTCTCCAAACTGCACCAGAATGAGTAGCTGCAGAGATGACACTCACCCAGTATAGTTCACCCTGAAGGAAAAGCAGGCCCAGGAGAGCTGCTGTGCATTGTTTGTGTCAGCAGTCTGCTGGCCAGTGGGCAGGGAAGGACCAGCCAGACCAAAGGGGCACCGTGCTCCTCGATGCTGTCGGATTTCTGGGGAGAACATCATGGTAAACAAGGAGGGCTCCCTGGATTAACACTGTAAAGAAAACCAATTTTCACTGTGATACTCACAGAAGAAGCTTTTTTAGTTCATCCTGCAGACAGAATACCGTTGTCTCAATAATTTTTGTTTTTAATATGTGAAACACAGATACAATTTGAGTACGTTAAGTCAGATTTAGACCCATGTGTTCAAGGATGTTCAAATGAGAAAATTTTCATAGAAAGACAAGCACAAAACCCATATGAGTAATCCAACATTCACAATTGTAGTACAGCTGTGCAGCAAAAGCAGTAAGAGTTCTCATTTCACATACAAAGAAATTGTCAAAGGCTCATTAAAAGAGATCTCAGAGGATATTAGAGGACCTGTGCCCCCTTGGCTGTTCCGTCAGCTCATCTACTGTATCTGCTGAAGCAGGGTCTGTAGTCTGTTTTGTCAAAGGGTGTGCTGTGATAGTGTCTATTTACAGGACCTACAAGCATTTGACTAAGAAAAAGCTTATAACTTGGAAATTTAACCCAAATCTGGTTGCACATACACTTTATAGGAATGACAACAGAAGTTTACCTGAAAAACTAGACTAGAGGCAGAGTAATCATGGGGTGCTTCTGCTCTTCTGTTACAGGACCTGGGTGGACTTTGTCATCAGATGTGACATATGACATTCATTTGATAGAGTAAAGCAGTGAAAATCTATACCTCACCTAACAAATACACATTTTTATTTCAGGATAATTCATTTTTAATCCATAAATCAGAGGAATTTTGGTTCAAGCAAGACATTAAAAATTTTTCAAATGAAAGACATTTTCTAGACATTTGCTATATTTGCCAGAAATAAAAATTAATTGCCCTTCAATTTATTTAAATATTTGAAATTTAATATTAAAATTATTGAACTTTAACATCAAGACACCAAAATGTGTGAAACTTTAGCCCAAAGTGTAGATAATTTGCCTCACTTACTATAAGTTTTACATATGCTAGAGTGGGTAGAATAATACTACATGGATGTCAGGTTTTTTGCCTTTTGTCATAGCACATAGCTGATATAGGAGATGGTATAAGGTTTGCTGTAGATTTACAAGCAATAATTAGAACCTGACACAGAAAATAACAGTGGAAGAAAAAATAGATGAAATTTTTGAGAAAGTGCTCTATCACAAATTCGATATCACAACTCTTGCTCTAAGATTTGAGACATGCAGTAAAAGTAAAAAATCAATAAGGAAGGCACTAGGAGACTGCACCAAGTCTCTGTTTAATAAGACTTTCACAGCTTCTTTGCATGTGAAATCAAAATTCTTGTTACTTCAGTGGCTGTAATATATTGTGATTGTATTATATTAGGTTATATATACTACAGAATGGATTTTGTGTAGCTCAAATTTTTGTGCAAACCTTCATACTGTTGGGAAATCTTCTTGAATATTTGGAATTTGTTTGTAAATTGATGTGCAGAATTAATTCAGAGCAGTTACAGAAAAGCACTAGCTGGAGGAATCAGTTGCCTACTGCTGGTAGTGGCTGTTGGATTAACAGAAGAAAATTATTCAGTGGGAAAATCAACTGACAATTTGAAGGAATTTAAATCAAAATGATTTCTCTTTTATTAGTGGGTTGTTATTTCCTCACATAGTATAAACACACTTATTCCAGTACTGAGTGAAATTTAATGCATTAATAGTGTTTGCTCACTTCAGTGATGGACTGCTAGGCCAGAGCACCAGTGACTTCAACCATTTGCTGGCTTTTCCTGCAGTTCACTGGCATGGTTAGATTGACTGGTCCATGTGCCCTAACAAAACTCTTCTTCCTGAATGGGAAGCCTTCGAGCGGTTATGAAGCATGGCTGGAAAATAAATCTGAGCAAAACTCAGTCTTATCACCTGATAAGAAGAATGCGGGAGAAGTCCACAAGGATAAATTCAATTTGAAAAATTACTGAACTGTAAATGCATAATATTATTTTCATGACTCAAAATAAATGTCACAGGTGACTCAGTCACTCCATATCTCCCTATCTCTGCTGCCGCAGCTACACGGTTTGAGAGAGGCTGGATGCTGAAATGTCAGGGGGAATATCAGGTAAGAAGTGTGTGCCCTCTGTTTTGTACAGCAGTTATCCTGCCTTTTTATTTCAAAGTTTCTAGTAAAGCACGTTCAGTTAGGATTAATGGACTTTTAAGTACTAATATATGGAATCCAAGATAAGCTGCATAAGGCCAGAGAAAGGTCTTTTCCTCTAAAACTCAAAGGTCTGTTGAACACTGACTGGTCCCTTTGCTGCTGATCAGAGGAGAATTAAATTTGCCTTAAATGTGAAAAGCCTTTTTTTACTTCTGTATCAGCCTGTGCTTGTGGTAAGAGTTAGGGTGAGCTGACACTGCTGTGCACCAGAAAAGTAACAGCGATTTTGTCACCTGTCAAGGACACTAGAAGATACTGATGTCTGGGCAGCTGTTCCTGAAGTAGTTCTCTAATAATCTGCATGAGTGAACGATCCATCCCCTGGAAGGACCATGTTCTGTTCACTCACAGCTATTCCCACATATTGGCACGTAAATAGTGCTCTGAGATTTTCTTCTGGGTTCAGTGTTTCTCTTCCCAACAGCTAGATATTGACTAACATTGGAAGATATGCAAATGCATTACTTTAAGAAACTTTATAAGAATAGTGCATTACTGGTTTTAACATTCTCTTCTGGAAAAAAATTCCAAGCTCTTTTTCCAACTTCGCTAAAGTCAGATGTCATTCACAACATGCATCAAATATTATAAAAGGTGATGTTGAAAAATATTTCTCTGATAATACTTCACAGTCCCATTGTCAGTTCACTGACAACATTCAATTCATTGTAGAATAACTTTTTGAGAGGAAAATGATTGTGACTAAAGGTTGTGACTAAAGTAATTGTCACATGAAGATGAAATTTTGCTGTGTTGCAGGATATTGTCCTTTTGCTGGACCTTATAATAAGAATAGAAAACACATTTAAAAGAAAAAAAAAGCAGTAAGTTAAGATAATGAAACTCTAAAGGGTTTGTTTCCAAGAACATCAGCAGTTCCCATTAATTTTAGTAACTCTCAGATCCTCAGTCTTTTTGAGAGGGCAGATTTCCCAAATGATATGAGTTGGGTTTTTTCCAGCAAAATCATTGAATGGATTCTATCTACATTGGTCAGTAAAAAATATTTCAGATATGCGTTAATTTAACTTTTAAAAGAGATACACTTCATAATTTTGACTTTGAGATTAAATTTAAATCAACCTTAGACCAATTCTATTGTCTACACAACCACATATTGCCACATATTAGTTTTGACTTCTTACAAAGACTATACATATGCAAGAATAACTAGCTTAACACCTTTGATTTTTTAGGTAATCTATACCCATGCCTATATTGAGTCTCCAACCTACAGTCTTGAAGAACTGCAGAATGATCTGCATGATAGTGTTTTACCTCTGAGCATTTAGCTTCTCCCACTCCCATCATATACGCATGAACTAGAGCTTGTCCAAGCTGTTGCCACTGTAACCTGAACTGAAAACTAACCTAAACAGGACAATAGCAAATAAATGACCCAACAGAGAAGCTCATGGCTACAAGAAAGTCAAGCCAAAATATGTATTTAATAATGTTCATAACAAGGAGATCAGATGCAGCAGCTGTAAGTGTGGCATTTGTTAGTTATGACAGAAAGATGTTTTCTGCACAGTGCAGGCACATAAGTCCAAAGCATAATGATGGGTGGGACTAAATTCCATTGAGCTTTATGCATAAAAAGGGGTCTGAAACGATAAACATCATGTGTGTGCCTGTATTCTCTGCCTGTGCTCATCTGCTCCTGGGAATTCCCTCGAGGAATACCATGGCTACATCCAGGTAGGTAAAGTGGGTATAAACACTGTGTCAGTCGACTTTTGCGCAGAAGATTTCTCTCTGCCCTGTGGAATATTTTGACAGTGTTTCATGCAAGGAGATCAAAAGAAAGGGTCAGAGGCAAAAAATAAACTCGGCCACTTAAGAAACGGGGTCCAAAATCAAGATGATTAACAGAGAAAATACAAGAAGTTTTTCACTTGGAAGGAAAAACAAAACATACAAACACAAAAGAGAAAAGACTATAAAACAGTGAAAAGAAGGGATCTGGACCTTAAAGCAGATAGGTAGCAAAATAACAGTTAATGTTATAATGCTATTGCCAAAAGGAAAAGCCTCATTCTAGGTGAATAAAAATCTGATATTGGGGTAGATTGTGAAAAAGATAACATATAGATTCTTTAGAAACAGATTAGACAATGGTTATAAAAAGTGTCTAATTCTAGCAACTTTAAAAAATATGTAAATTGATGATGCATCCTAGAGTAAAGAAATATGTAAAAGTTATGGAAAAGATTTATTTCTAGAAAAATATAAATATTTTAAAAGAAAAAACAGGGAAAAAGTTGGAAGAAGGTATAGCAACCTAGTGTGTAAAAAGCAGGTGTCAGTCATTCTTTAAAGATTCTAGGGTAGAAATTGATCTAAGTTCAATAAAGAATTAGGAAAACTTTTGATTAAGGCCCTGGATCAAGCTACCTGGAGTTACCTTCCCTGGACCATTTAAATACCAGTATTTGCCCTGGAAACATACATATATATATATATATATATATATGTGTGTGTGTGTATATTCTTAGCAGGTTTGTAGCAGGTTAATTTCTCATATGCATAGCAACATAGTTTATCAGGTGGTTTTTAGCTTGTTTTTAGACATATAAGACAAAAGAATTAATGTGTACATTTTTATGGAGTTGAAAGCCAAATTGTTAATTTAAAATACATACACTTCTTTAGTAAAAGAAAGAGAAAAAAAATACCAGGAGCGTAAAACTGGAATAGCAGTCAAATGTGAGTGAATTAAGCAATTACCTCCTTTCCTCTTATAGACTGCATCAGGCATATATCCATTGTACTTTAGAAGCTCTAGATCCAAATGAATGACTGGCAAAATTTAAAACTTCATAGAAGTGGGTTTGATAACAAGAAAACAGTTAAGTCAAAACACAGGACTTTAACCTTTGTTTTAGACTTCCATTCTATAGTTGTTTCCTTATTTCTAGTTCTGAGTGCCTATTATGGGATGTGCATATACAACAACAGCATTTCAGGATGAGAGATAAAATGACACCAGCAACAAAGGCATTGCAATATAATTAAAATTTTCTGCCTTTACTGCTACTGCTGTGAAGTGTCTGAATTGTATGATTTGAAATCAGAACCGTTATCAGATGCAAATAGGAGGCATAATTTCAGTCAATAAGACAGTGAAATAATGTCTTTGAGATGATTGAACATTGCAATTATGGAAGCCATACAAAGGGTGGATAAGCTAAAGAGAGCAGCAGAGCTGTTCAAAAGGTGATAGTTTTGCATCTCAAGAACTGATCCTTTCTTTTATAAAGTTTTGGTTTTGGGGTAGTTTCACCTGGCAAACTTCAAGTAAAAAATGTAGTCAGACAACCTCAAAAAAAAACCAAACCAAACCCAAACCCAAAAATCCAAGACAGAACCCAAACTACCCCACAGAAACAAGAATATGAAACTGAAACTGTTCCTGTTGCTTATACTTGATCTCTATTCCACACCAACGGAATCCATTGGTTTGGGGTTTTTTTTCTGCAGCTGAATGCAAATAAACCTGAAAAAGTATCACTAACCAAAATAATGACAACATATGTATTCATCTGGGCCAATGTCAAAACTAGATGTAATACTACTTCAGACTCTGTTCCAAATTTTGGGTTGAATCCAGTCTACATTTCTGAGCATGATGGGCTTCTACTCCTGCTCTCTCTGCTGAATGTGGAGCATTACAGACATGAGCAAAGGTGAACTTTTCCGGGCCCTCTTATCACCCATCAAGACTGAAAACATTTTTCAGAATATGACTGAAAGGCTTGTTGATCCTGCACAGTTCTTCATGTTGAACCCTTGTCATGGGTGAGATGAACTGAATAAAGTCTTGTATGGATTTGAATACTAGGATTTACTTAAAACCTTTCAAGCTTACGGCTTTTACCGTTTTTGATTATTTCACACACTCACAGACTTTCCAAAGCCACATTCACTCAAGTCTTCACTTTCCATTGCTGGGAAAGCTGGGCAGAGTCATGTCAGCTGTGTGTCATGAAGCTGCCCGTGGCTGTGGGTCTCAGGCATGTAGTGTTTGGGTGCATTACCGGGCTCTTCAGCTCTGCTGGAATCTTCTCCCCATTTTACAGCTTGTTTTTATCCATTTGAACACTCTGCTTGCAGATGCACAACATATCCAAACTGGTGGTTCTGCCTCATGTCCTGTATTAACCACATGATTCTGCATGTGTTGCTTCTTTTAGCTCCAGGTTTTGTCAAAATTCACAACCAGTCTGTACCTGCTGTGGGTAGCGGGCAGTAGGTTTATGCTTGGGAGTTCAAATGTTCAGTTTCAGTCATTCACACATACACACAATTATCTGCCACCAGTCAGCATTCATAATCTAAAGTATTTCTCACCTACTCCAGCCCTCCTGATTCCCTTCTCTTTTTGAGCATTTGGGACCTTTCAACATCTTGAGCTGTGTTTGCTTCTCAGGGAAATCAGGAGTGGAGTGGGTGCCTGGTCTCATTCCAGAACAGAGGCTGGGGGAAATCACCACATCCCTTAATACAGGCACATTGCTTGTTCCTAATAACTGTCCAGAAGAGTTTTCTTTCCCATGGACTGTGTAGGATGACTGGGGAAATGAGCTTTTCTAGGCTGAACTTAGTTTTTGTGAATACTCTTTCCTATGTCACTTACACTAAAGTCCTCAATGGAGTGGTCCTGACAAAAATTCATTTATGATCCTTTAGGCATTTTTGCATTTTTTTCTAAATTTGAGCTAAAGTCTATTTCCAAACCAAGAGTCCTGTACTGCCTAAGCACTTTTGAAAATGTTACAAGTCAAAACAATTTGTAAAGAACTGCACAGAAACAGGCCCAGTTAAATATGTCCAGGCAAATTAAGGCTTACAAAATCCAGATATTAAACACTTGCAAAAATATCTTTAACTATTGCATGGTCCTACTTCTTCCCCTTCTAAGTGATATTTCATTTTCTACTTGTATGTTCCACCCGCAAGCAGCAATACTAAGAAATTCTTGATGTGTACTTCCAAGCTGTCTTATCTTATATGATTTACTATTCATCTCTGATATGTATATATATATATTTACTCTACAAACTTATTGGCAGGTGTGCATGTAGTTGAATTTATGCAAGAACATTTGCCTGAAGAAGACATTAGAGGTAAATTCTGGGTGTGATCTGTCCGGGATTTTCTCATGTTTTAATGTGCCTTGACCTGCTCATCTCTTTTAATGTCTGCAGGCACCCCCGGGAAACTGCAGAGAGCTCTGACGGGCTGCTCTTCTCTGATAAAAGGCAGCAAGAGAACATTCAATTTCAAAGGTTTGTTTCTAAAGGACAGTGCTTGTTGCAAGGTGGCTACAATAAAAAATAAAACTATTTTTGCTGGACCAGATTTTGCTGTCAGTTTAGACTCCTGCAATTTCAGGAACAGCTGAGATTTGCACCTCTGCAACTGATAGGAGACCAGCTTTTTATGTATTAAGGCAGAAGAAGCAATTTCCATTACAGATTTTTTTTCCTCTGTATGTTTTTTTCCCATTTCAAACTCTTTTCCTTCAGTTTCTTGGAAGAACTTGAAGCTGTTACTTTTCAAGCTGAAAATTCCACACTTCAGAGACCTAGGTGCCGAATATTGTGCCTCTTGAGCCTGCATTATCTCTGTGTATCAGAGTGCATCAAGTGTTTATCTCTGCTGTTCTGGTTTGAGAAGATTGATGCTTCCCTGTTCCTTCATAAATTGTTTCTCAAGTATGAGAAAAAGTGAGAGTCTCTCCAAAGTGGATTTCAAGGAATTAATTTATTTTTGTAGAAAGCTAAGAAAAATATTTGGGAACTACTGCAACATTTCTATTAAGTAATATTTTAGATAAGACTTTAAGCACTTTAACCATTCAGCAGCTACTGAAGCCCACTACACTGTATGTTGCTTTTACAAGTATCAAACAGCTCAAAAGCCATAGAAATCACTGATATGAAAATTATGCTTCTTAAAAGTAATGGCTGTATTGCTCATGTGCTGTCACTGCACCTGATGACACAGGGCAGTCAATCCAGTATCCAGAGCTGTTCCTCTCTGCTTCTTGTATTCACATCTTCTCTTTTGCCTCGGACCTCTTTGGGGAGCAATTTCTTAATAGATGTAATCTTAACATGCCAACTGGAGCATAACTACTTAGCTAGTAAGCCTCAGACATTGCCACAAGTGCAGAGAATTGAGATGTTAAAATAGCAATTATGGTAAGGTATCCCTATATATGTTCTTCACGTGAGATAGACATCACAGGGCAGTAATGTCCCCTGTACTGACACTGAGGTCCTGTGGGTTATGTGTGTTTGTAAGAAAAGTTTGAGTGTACTCTATAGGTAGTTGATTGCCTCCTTCCTGAATTGCACCTAGAAGCTATCTGGAAACAACTACACTGGACCTGTAGTATTTCACATCACTAAATCCCCAATCTGAGCATAGCTCTTGTAAGTGCTTTTAAATGAATGAAGTGCAATACTCTGAGTTTATTTTTAGAGCAGCTATGAAGTGGAATGAGCTTGGAATAGCTCCAGGCATATGCAGTCTAGGACAATTTGAATGTGTTCAGACGAGGTCCCCATATCCAGAGGGACACAATTACAGACTCAGCTAGGTATAGGTGTTGCTATTAGCACATTATGCTATTAAACCATGAATTCTCCCATTGAGCCTTGCTGCCACTAAGGGGACACACATTCCATAGTGCTATAAATACAAATGAATTTTTGTGCTTGCTAAGGTCATAAATGGAAGCACAGTTTTCTTTAAGTACACTAATGTGCACAAAGTTTCTTCCAGCTCCTGTATTATTTTCATATTTATATTTGCAATTTTACACTATACTGCTGAAAGGTTTTTAGGATACCAGTCAAGACCTTTAGAAAACAGCTGACTGCAGAACATAATAAGAATTCAAAAGGCATTGTACTCTTTAGAGTGCCTTGATTTTCCTGTATTTATCATTCTTATATTATTTTGGCATCATTTTTCTGTTATTAGCCTGAAATAAATTACTATTTGTTTGCCAACTATTAATAAAATGTTAAGTGCTTTTATTAATAAAAGCATTATTAATTAAGAACTTACAATGTAAAACAGCCTTAGTAAGCGTACAAAAACCATAATAAAAACATTGAAACACTTTTCTGATTTATACCAGTGAAGTGCCTGAACTTGATTGATAAAACAAGAAGCTTGTCTGAAAATGTATATGTCTGTAATGAATTGTTCAGAAATATCTAAGCCACTCCTCAAAAAGGAAAAATACTTTCTCTGGATGTGATCTTCTGTACTGCAAGGTCATTTAAGCTGGCTCAGATCTTACCATAAATGTGTCGAGAACCACATACAACAAGTAATAATCATAATAAGGCCACTTGACAAAAATGATTGCCTGTGTGTTGCAAATTAAAGTCTTTCCTGGGAGCTATACAAAATATATAGTGACAGCAAATAGATGTAATTCTTCAGTTCCTTGCTTGGAACCAGCCAGTGCTTATGTTCACACAGAGAGAAAAAAATACCCATAGCAGTGATTCAATGTTGAAGCTTATAAAGTGGACTGTCACTCTCACAGGTGCACAGGGATATTAGTGAGGCTCTGCTCCTCCCAGGGGCTCCAGAAGCAATTGGCCATTTTTCTTCTTTCTGTGTCCAGCAACATAGAAGTAACTAGATCCGTGCCTGCAAGAGGAAGGGGTTTTTGCAGAGATGACCCTGAGCTGAGTGGAGGAGAGCTAAGCAGACATTGCACTGACATTCTGGATCCTCATGGGTGTTCTCAGCACTTCCTCTCCTGCTATCCCAGGCAGACAGGCTGATACCAGCAAAGGCAGCATCTTCTTGTCTGCAGCCATGAATGTTCTTATGGGTGCAGTCTACTTTCTATAACCTTATGCTTAAAACCACTGTAACACCTGCTTCAGTTGGCAGTCTAAAATTTTGGGCTGTATCTGACAGCTCTCACTTGCCCTGCATCTACTCTCTCCAAACACCTTTTTGCTGGGGAGAAAATTGTTTTCTGAAATGGTGAGGTTTTTCACCTTGGTTTTGATGTGAGACTTCACACATCAAATAGAGATTCCCACTGTTCATCATCCATGGTGTTTTTAGCCCACACCTCTCTTCCTACAGTGTCCTAGGGCTATATTCTGAAAAGGAGAGAAGTCACACCTCTGGGTGTGACCCAAACCACCCAAGTCTTTGTGTCAGTGTTGGATTACATAGCTTTGTTATAAGCTAAGCAGTGGAGAGGTCTCTGTGTCCTTGGTACATATACTGGCAAAAAAGTCATCCTTTGGCTTCATGACAATGGTCGGGATTGTTGGGGCATAGAACTTCTGGAGATGCTTCACTGATGCATCTATCTTCTAATATTAGGCTCCTAATATGAATATCTAAGAGTATCTGAGCACTGGAACAGGCTGGGGGCTGACCTGTTGGAAATCAGATCTGCAAAGGACCTGGGGGTCCTGATGGACAACAAGCTGCCGTGAGCCAGCAGTGCTCTTGTGGCCAAGAAGGGCAAAGGTATCCTGGGGTGCATTAGGGAGAGCACTGCCAGCAGGTTGAGGGAGGTGATCCTGCTCCTCTACTCAGTCCTGGTGAGGCCACTGTGGAGTGCTGTGTCCAGTTAGGGGCTCCTCTGTTCAAGAGAGACAGGGAGCTCCTGGAGCGGATCCAAAGATGATTTAGGGAAGAGGAATGGCCGAGGGAGTTGGGCCTGTTCAGCCTCGAGAACAACTGAGAGGGGACCTCATCATTGTGCATAATTGTCTGAAGAGGGGATAACCAGATGGACCCAGGCTCTTCTCAGTGATGACAAGCAGCAGGACACAAGGCAACGGGAAAAAACTCATGCACAGGAAATTCCACCTGAACATGAGGAAGAACTTCTTTACTGTGTAGGTGACCATGCACTGGAACAGATTTTCCAGAGAGGCTGTGGACTCTCCCTCACTGGAGATATTCCAGAACGCTCTGGATGCAATCCCATGCCATGTGCTCTGGGATGATCGTGCCTGAGCAGAGAGGCTGGGCCAGATCACCCACTGTGGTCCCTTCCAAACTGACCCATTCTGTGATTCTGTCATTCTGAGTACCAAAGAGTAACTACATACAAATGAACTGTGTGACCCTTTTCAGCATTTTCTGCTTTTTTCCACAGACAGCCTTGACACTGACATCTGGAATCCTGGTTTTAAGCTTGGAAAACTTCTCTAGCTCAGGACTTCCACAGAAGTTGAAGACTGTTGAATTTAAAGGTTTTGCTATTTTTGTGTCTGTTTGTATACTAACTACCAAGTTGTTCTGGTCAAGTTGTGGGTTTGGAAGGACATGTTGCCATTCAAATAAGATATTTTTGTAAATAATTTTAATTTTTTTTTAACAAATAAGTTATTCCTTCTCAGTTATGACTACTTTAATCAATGCCTATGATTTCAGTTCTCAAAAAAAACAGTATGAAAAAGTAAATTTCATGACTGTGCTTTGATGGTGGCTAAGGGACAAGATTAAATACATTCCTACATGCACATCAGAGGAGGAAGGTGATGTAGCTAGTTTAATGAGTTATTTATGGTTTTGAAGTATCCTCTCAAATATTGACAGTAATGTGACTTTAATGAGCCATGTGCAATCGGTAGTTTTTGCTTTGTTGAATATTTTCCTCAGGGTAAACTGAGTCATTAATAATAATTAGGAATTGAGTAGCCAGTTACAGGGTTGAGTAGGAAGTGAGGTAAAAACCATGCTGTTTTGAAGCAAGATATCTGTACACACACAGAAAGGGAGTTTGAGGTCATTAAAAGCTGTGGGCTGGGATGAGTGAGCTCCATCATGTGCATTATTAATGAATCTACCTAGCTCACGCAATGGAAATTTTTGATTAATTGTAAATGAAGTATCTGTAAATAGAATAATTCAGCATGAGGTAAACAACCGGATTTTAATTTCCAGTGGATGGAAATGTTAGCAGTAGATGGTAGATGGATTTAAATTTACATTATATACAGAATTAGATAAGGATAAATATAAATCAATATGAAGACTGATTGAATTTCCTTTTTTTAGATCTGCCTGACACTTGCTTTATTCACTGAGAAGTTTTTCTTTAAGGGAATGTCTTCATGTACTTCACCTTTTCAGGATTTTTCTACTTCTACTGTGAAATTTCACTATCAAAACAGAAAATTGGTGCACTCTCTCTCTTCCTTGCCTTGGGCAACAACACCTCTCACTAGACGAGATTGCTCAATGCCCCATCCAGCCTGGCCTTGAACACTTCCAGAGATGGGGCAACCACAACTTCTCTAGGCAAACTGTTTCACCACCACCCTCACAGTAAAGAATTGCTTCCCAAGATCTGATCTAAATCTACTCTCTTTCATTTTGAAGCTATTCCTCCTTGTCTTACCGCTACAGTTCCTGACGAAGAGTCCCTCTCTGACTTCCTTGCAGGTCCCTTCAGATACTGGAGGGTTGATATGAGATCTCCATGCAAACTTCTCCAGGCTGAACAACTTTCTCAGTTTGACTTCATAGGGGAGGTGCTTCTGTCCCCTTATCAACTTGGTGGTCCCCTCTGGACTTGCTCCAACAGTTCTGTGTCCTTATTGTTTTGGTGGCACCAGAGCTGGATGCAGTACTCCAGGTGGGGTCTCACAAGAGCAGAGTAGAGGGGCAGAATTCCCTCCCTTGACCTTCTGATGGGGCTCCTTTTGATGCAGCCCAGGATTCCATTGGCTTGCTGTGCTGTGAGCACACATCACCCTCTCATGCTGAGCTTTTCATCACCCTCAGGTCCTTTTCCACAGGGCTGCTCTCAATCACTTCTCCACCCAACCTGTAGTGTGTCTGGAAGTGTCCCAAGCCAGGTGCAGGGTCATGTAAAATTGAAAGCAACATAGTATATTTTTCCCAGAGAATTCTTCTTCTCAAGACCATCTTTAAGTCAGCAGGAGATTAAAACCTGAGTGGATTGTGCCAAAACCTATGTCTGTAAAGCATTCAGGTACTTCTTTGGAGAGTGGCTTAGACCATGAGATAATTAGTTATTCTGCCTTTAGAGCAGATTTAACTTTCCTACAGTAAATAAAGCCTGGGGCCACACAGAGGAAAAAAAAAATGGAGTAGCTGCTCATTATGCAATCATCATCCATTCCATCCACTAAATGATATGAGTGTGAGGGAAAATTGTGCAAATTCATGGAATTTCATATAATACGTAATACATATCCACCAGAGGGCAAATTATGGTAACATTTGAATTATTCTGTTCAGCAATTTTATACTTCTCTTGCTGTTTCTTAAAACATTATATCTGATAGCTATTAATGTGCAGTGTTTCCTTCAGGAGTTTTGCTGATGCTTATTTATAAGTCACCATATTCTACCTGATAGCTTCATTTGTTAGCTTGGATTTCATATATTTGTGTCCTAGTGCTTAGACAGCTTGGGGCCAAGGAGACGGTTAAGGCCCAAATCCAATCTGTTTCATTGCTTAACTACTGCATTCTCATAGAACATAGCACCTAGAAGCTGGACTGTGGTTAAACTCGTGCCACCATAGCATGAGACAAGATGTCAGCCCCTGAGGTCCAAAGTAGGGAAATGAGCCAAGTTGACTAGGGAGATCCACAGGTAAATTACCATACCTTTTATAGTGTCTGCAGTAATTTACTGGCTTTGAAAAGTTCCTGCAGCCACAGGATTAATTAGGGATCCTCCTTGCCTCTGCAAACCTTCATCTGCTAGACAACCACTGGAGTTCAAACGCCTTGATGTACCAACTGCTCTGAGACAGATGAATACCACTGTACCTCATCTCTAATTGCCTTTTCTGTTTTACCAGTAAATACCTTGCAATCTCTCTAGCGAGCTCTTAACGGTGGCTTAGACGACAAGACTGATATTTCTAGTGGCAAGAAGTCAAGTATACCTCATTTAAACTGGCTTTTTCAGAATGAAAAGCCAAAGAATGTGATTTGCCAAAAATAATGAGAACAATTTCATCAATGGTAGTTGATTGCTACTACATAGCATCTTTCAGCAAAGGATCTCCCAGGAAATTATAAATATTAATTTCTGAATTTAAACTAAACCAAATTGTACCAGGCAGATAGAAGACACACAAAATTTTTACCACTTTCATTCAAATTATACCACTTTCAAGGCACCTAAAATATAAGGTTTCTTTCTAATTTGAAGCTGCAGTGTAAACTGTCTCAGAGGAATGAAATCTGTATTATTTATTTGTCCAATTTCGGTATTTTGACGTGAACATACTCCTCATAAAGTTTTATAAGACTTTCAAAAGTTTTAAAAAAAGGTATTGCCTTACATACCATCTGAAAAAGAGCTGATCCAGCACAAAATAACTATGGTTTACTTTTTCATTTATGTGGCAGTCTAATCTTAAGCTTGTGTTATCAGAAAGGACAAGCAAAAGACTATTTAATTCAGTGATACAACTTTTAGGTAGAGCTAGAATTGATGCTTGATAATTTTTTAAAATTACATGCATTTTATTGGAGTGTCAAAACTGGCAGTTCTTATTCTCAGAGATCAGAGATTTTTTCGCATAGGTCTTGCAGGGAACAGCTGCTACCATAGAGTCTAGGTTTGCTTTGGAAACTCATCATGGCCTCAGTTCTAGGCATTGGATTTTGCATCAGCTCCATCCCTAATTCCAACTTCAGTTTTACAAGACAGAAAAGATGTATAAAAATAACTAAATACAATTGAACGCTTCTTTTATGTTTTCAGTATGAGATAATACACTCTTTGCCAGACCTCTAAGAGCCTCAGTGGAGTGGAGAGCCTGAGAAGGCTCTCTGGCTTCTTCGCAGTCTGCTTGCCAGCACCAGGCATCAGCCTTGCCAGCCTGGCAGCAAAACAGCAGGAGGAAACCACAGTGACCTTCACAGGGCCCTGTGCAATCCTCCACCTCTAGGAAAACCAGCAGGAGGCAATGAACAGAGGAAGTGCCAGGCAGGCAACCACAGTGTGGTATCAGTTTCATAGCTCAAATCAGCAATGAACGCATCTTGGTGAGATTTCCTTTTCAGGGGCAAGCCTACCACTTTTTCCTAGTTTTATAGACTCTGTACAGTAATATTTTCTGAAAAGGTTAAATTTTTACATGGAGTAAAAAAAAAGTAGCAGTCATGAAAATGAAAAATAAGACATCAAGCATCTTGTTAAAATAGTTGAGGTGTCGTTTCATGAATCATCCATTGTCCAAATTAACATGTATTAGGAATAGTCTTATATTAAAGAATCTGCTTAAAAATTGGCATTTTCTTTCCCCTGAATTGAGGTCTTATTTAATAAATGTAGCAGAGAACTGCTCTCTGTATCTGTTTAAATCGTTACATGGGTGTAATTGAAAACAGAGGCTTTCCTTTGGGGAATAAAGGCAAACTTTCCCTGGCATCACACTGTTTTTAATATATCAATAAGCAAGGTCACTATTCTAAAACATAACTAAATAGGTCATATTTAAATCAGTCTACAAAAGATAGAAAATGAAATTTTCTAAATTTTAAAAAGGGTTGCTTATAAAATATTTCTAGTTGAAACTTATTGCCCTATCTTAGCAAATTCTTCACTATCTATATAAAACAAAAAAGCTCTTTCTGAAGCATTATGCCAGAAAGCATTTTCTTTCACAATGGCATTAATGGACTGATATTTTTAAGTGTATTGATGTGTCTTCTAATTAATTTACATCAGTCAGGGCTAAGCCTCTTTTCTATCAGCTATTGTGAATACATGTACAACTGTTCTTTCTGCCCTTGACTTATTAGAAACCTGAAGTATATAAAGAAAAATGTAGTATTCAATAGTTATCATTTAGACTTTTTAGAGTCCATTCCAGTGTGCCCTAGTGCTTCATTAAAAAGCTCTAAATTTTTGTGGATGTTTTTGCCGATGGCCTTTGTGACAGGCTGTTCAGACATTTGAGAAACACTACTGAGAAGTGCAAGGAGCAAGAGGTTATGTTTAGAATGATAGCTTGTGGATATAGTAAATATAAAGAAAAACATCTTTCAGTCACTTTAGATGTGTATTAGTATAAAATAAGTATTCACATCGCTCTGCAAGTTACAGGCTGCTAAAAAAGAAAGCTAACAAAAATATATAAAAAATAAAAATAACAGTTACAAAAAGGATTTCTCTGATCGCTGGAGGACTACAATGCTAACTACTAAACATCATGAATGCAAATAAACAATAGAATTTAGATTACTTCCAGCAAGTAGAAGACAGTTTTCAAAAACATTACAGTCACTGCAAACTCAAAAGCAACAGGTAATTAGGGAAAAGAGCTGAAAGTTCCCTGCTTTAAAATCACGCTTTTAACTTCAAAACATCACAGAGTCAGCTTTTACAAACAGAGACAGAACTCATTGCAATATTAGCTCAGGGAGCTGTATTGTAAATAGTTTTCTTGGAAAATACACTTTTAAGTGTTTTGAATTTGAGTAACCTTTTGGTATAAGTCACAATTCCTGCCCACTGTACTCTGCAAGGATGCAAATACATGAAAACATTTTTCCTCTTACATAAAAATGAAACAAAGCACTTAGTGAATCACAAAATCACAGAATAGAAAACCCAATTATTTTAAAATATAATTTTCCATATTTTAATTTGTGCCCATATGTGCCTGTACTGTTACCGGGCACCAATAGTAGACTGGCCGTGCCATTTTTCTTACCCTGCTCCAGGTAGGTATTTACACGCATTGGTAAGATCCACCAAACCCCCTGAGTCCTTTCTTTTTGAGCTGACAAACCACAGTTTGCTCAGCATCTCTTCATTGTCAAAATCTGTGAACCACCTAAGCACTCTCATGGCCCTTCACTGAATTCACTCCAACATATCTGTGCCTCTTGGCCCCTGGGAGTCACGACTGATGATTCATCTTCACTTGGTCTTTGAGCCACTGATCACAACATTGACTACATTCTTCTATAATACAGTGTAGAATTCACACATTAGCTTATAAATGTCTGTAGCAATTACTGATTGTTTTCAATTTAAAATGGCCTCGTTCTATACTGCAACACAGCCCCCTTCACTCTAAATTATGTGTTTCATATATGAACAAATGAAAACATAAATCTCATTTTTAATTTCCCTTGGACAGTTTTCCAAACGTATTTTTCTCTTACTTACTAAAAAATGGCACTTTGGAATTTTCTTTCCTTGGGTGTTTGCCCATGAATGTTTATTTCAGATGAGGCATGCACTTTTGAGCAGAATTTCCAATTCTCCTCACATTTGTTCACATCACAGAATGATCTGAGTGCACAACTTGGATTTTTCATACATGAAGCAGGACTGGAAGATGTTGTCCAGTAGCACATCAAATGTGCTTCAGTTGCTAAAGGCATTGAGTTAAAGAGGTTAGATCATATGCAGTCTGAAATAAAACACCATGAAACACATAGGGTCCATGTCATGTTGATATTAAATATCATCAAAGTGAATAAAGCCTAATCAAGAATAATGCTTGATGCTCCCTGAAAAAAAAGTGCTACACAATCTCTACGGAGAGTTTAAATACACTACAAAGAAATTGCTTGTACATATGATGTGGGAGGATGGCATTCTGTAGCTCCCAGTTAAAATCTAAAATTAAGAAAAAATTGCTGGAAATTTTTATTAACTCAAAATAGAGAAATTCAAGTAACTAGCAATTAAATCTATTCTTTATTGGAATTAAGACAAATAACGTGATTACTTATCAGTTATATTTACGAAAAAAGTCAAATTAGGAAATAGATCTGAAAATTAATTTTAAAAATGAGAAAATATTCTGAACAATTTTTAAGGCATAATATTTTGCTAAAGTTCTCTGGAATTCTCCAAAACCCTTTGTTGATGCTTTGGGATCTTTGAGGTTTAGCACTACAACTTAGAAAATTTTAGGCAATGTGAGTCCTTTCTGAACTGGCATTAAGGCAATTACTTTGAATTAACTTGGTACATTTTGGAAATGGAATTAAACTGCTCTCTGTATACCTGCAGATCCCAGAGAAAGAGGAGGATGAACTGCACACACACTGTGTCTTACAGCCCAACTCTTACGCTGTTTGTGTGGCATGGGGTTCTCAAAGGTACTTAAAGTAATGAAGTTCCTTTGAAACTCACTGGTATATGGTCATTACACTTGCAAAATCCTTTTAAACTCCTTTAGCCTCAAGTCCCTCTTTCACTTGTTTCATATTCATTCATCATATAAATGATTACATGATGTGATCTTCAGGCCAAATGATACCATTCACATTTTGAGTGGGGAGTCCTGTACTCTTTCACTTGAAACACTCACTTCGAATGAACTGCTTGAGATGTAAGGTACTAGAGGAAACTTGACAAAACCTGATTGAAGTATGAATTTTTTTGGTTGTCTTCAGTAGATATTAGATGAAGCTGACTGCAAGTAGGTATTGAGACCAAGTTCTGTGAAACTGTTTTGTTTATATGCTTGGAAAACAGGGTATAGTTTTGAGCATGAGTCAAGAGCTGGACCATGTCTTTCATAGATGTGCCAAAGTCCATCTTAGAATAGTTGAGATTTTTGACACCATGACTCTACTTGAAAAGGTATATCAAATCTTACTGTCAAATATCTTTCTTCTATTCCATAAGTAAACAGTTCTGGAAAGCACTTTAGCAACATCAGTGTCCCCAGGGAAAATATATTTTTCTCACTCCTAAAAAATATCTGTATAAATTATTATTAAAATCTTACCATTTTGGAGACTTAAAAGTGTTCTATTTCAGTACTCAGATGACATTTTTCTTAATTCTTAACCTCAACTTCAGTCTTTGCTACATTAAGTAAAATGCTTTTCCATCTCTGTATAAATGAAGAAATTTTATTCTCTTTCCCTGTATTTTATATGAATATTTTATATATTATCACCTATTTCCTTTATCTTATTTTCTTTAGTCTAGTAACCCTGGTTTTCTAAAATTTTCCTTGTAGCATTCCATTTATTTTAGACAATCTGAGCATCCTTATTACTTTCATCTCATCTATTCTCATCTGATCACATCATTTGTAAAATACAATGATCAAAACTAAGAATAGTATTTTGGCTTAGGACCTCCAATCCCTGAGTACACCATAAGATTATTTATTTTCTTTTACTTCAGGTATTCTGCTCAAACATGCCAATATGGTGTTAGAATGTTGGCAACAGTCAGACACAATTGTCTTAAGTTCAGTTTCTGGTCACAATATAAGCCACAAATGCTTTTGGTGGTATTGTAACCTCTTTATTTGTTCTCCATCCCATATATATAAAATTGATTTTCTTGCCTATGGAGAGAATTTCACATTTCCATATTAAACAGTCCAGTGAAAGGTATCCCTGTTCACAACAGGGGATTTGAAACTAGGTGAATCTCTAAGGCCTCTTCCAACCCCAGTCATTCTATGACTCCATGATAAATTGGAACATATCTCAGAGCATTTAAATTTTTCTAGATAATTTTAATATGAGATATGAAACAACCAGTTATGCCATCTGAGAAATTAATTAAACTCCTCTAACTTACATCAACAGAAGAGTAGATGAACATTTGGGATACAACCAACGTGCCGAAGCACATATTTGTACACAGCCTCTAAGAATAGCTTTACAGTATGGTTTTGCACCCATTCGATAAGTTTCATCTGAACTGTGGGGTCTTAACAAAGACAGTTTGAAATCTTGCTGGCATCACATGTATGTTTATGACTTGTCTACTTACCTGTTCTTTATGCTAATTTTAGAAGAAAATCAGATTGACTTTCTGTGACTTTTTCCTGACAAATACATGTTGGCAGTTAATCATCTCCTGTTACAATCTCCATCAAGGTTGATTCTTACCTTGGGGGCAATCGTGTCCATCCCCACCAGAACTGTATAACTCTTGGTAAAAACTTTCTGAGCCTTACTTCTCTCTTGTGCTTAGTGCAGAAGGTGCACTTGGAAGCTAGCTCTGCTCCACATAGGCTGTGTTTATGCTGTAGCCCTACAGGGAATTTCCCTGGCTAGCTCCGAGGTGCCCCTCTGGAATGGGACTGAACACCTAAACTGATGGACACACTGGTGTACCGTGATTTTTGTTTTAGGAGGATGCTGAGCTGGATGCTTCTGGTTACAGGGAGATTAAACAAGGCAGATTTTCGGAGCTGAAAAATAAAACCAACAAATGCTCTGTGGCATTCTTTGCTGCCTTGCTCTTGCACAGTGTTCCCCCATGGACATCTTGCTGGCTTTCTCCCAAACTCAACAGAGAGGGATATATGGAACCCTGAGAACTTAATGAAGACAGTGCATTGACAAGGTCCTTTAAAAGATAGTGACCTTTTTTAAAAGTATAACAAATTAGTAGTCTTGCCTTGGAGATGTTATCTAGACAGAAAGCTGCACTGTCTTGTTTCCTTTGCTACTGTCCCCTTAGAGATTTTCTGCCTTACATGCACACACACACTCAGCACACACAATCACACAAACATGCACACCTACCACAAAATTTTCTGTTGGACTCCCTACCAGCTACAAATATCAGATCTGCCACTGGTCTAGGTGATATTAACAGCTTGTAATTTTCAGTAAAACTTCCTATTTCTAGGAGCTGAAAGTAAGCCAGCCAAATCCATGGCCTTGGTTTTCCAGGTCCCATTTCTCACTACCACCCCTACTTTTAAACACAATCAGATTGGTTGGATTTGGAAGCTCAGACACCTATCTAAGTTCTCAGAGAAAATTTTCATATTAAGTAATTTTACTTAAAATTTAAGTAAATTTTAACAAATCGGGGCATTTTAAAAATAACCAAATATTCTGATGCTGTTCCTTCTGTATTTCAGACAGAACCTGTACGTTTCTGTCAATGATGATAAGCATGTTAGTCATCTGATTGCAACTGCCTTTTTCAATGGCCAAAATAAGGCATTAAAGTATTAAAAAAACCCCAACCAAAACCAAAGACCTCATCATGATAGTTTGACAGATTTTTCTTGCCTCAGCAAAGTAACTGTTTTCTTCGTTTAGCTTTTTTATAGTAATGCAAGGCTTTCCTCTTATGTTTTATGCACAATGCTAAATATATGCATTTTTGAGCTCTGACTCCCTGAATGTTCTTACATTTTTAGTCTAAATGTATTCACAAACATGATTCTACTTATCCTTTTACTTGAAGATCTTCCTCCCAAAAGCTTAAACCCCTCTCTGGAAGGTTTTATAGACAGCAATATTATCCTCTCTCAGCCTTTGTTTCACTAGACTAAATAGGTCACACGCTACTAGCTCACAGTTTGATGACAGATATTGCATTCCCTCATTCATTTAAGTACCTTGTCTCAGCATCTGTTCCACAGAGCTTGCCTTTCTTTTTGGTCCCTTGCAAACTTGGTCTCCAGACCCACTGCTGTAGCTCAGACAGAAGCCCTCTTGACTTTCTTCTAAGACAGTTGATTATCTTTTGCATTTGCTTTAAGGCATGAATTATATCCATGCTCTTTGAATGTAATCCTTTTCATTTCTTCCAGTGAGGTTATTTTAATGAGAAGGATGAGGAATAGATCCACTTAGCAATCAGGATAAAATGAGATAACATTACAAATTGATACAGTACAGATATATTTTTCTGACTGTTATTTTTCACACAGAGGTGCTTTGACTTTGTTTCATTTAATTTTCCTACATAAATCAGCTTGAGATGGCTGGCTACAGCCAGTCCACATTCAGATGACTGTCTGCATCTTGGAAAGGAAACAGAATATCAGAAATTATCAGATTTTTTAAAGCACAGTCTCATGAAGCTTTCAAATTTTCAGGCCAAATTCAATCAGACTGCTCCAAAAAAACCATACTCGCTCTCTGATCTTTATTTTTCCAGCTGAATACTGATGAATCTTAGCTCTTAGTCACGTCTTCAGTGTCATTTTGATGCTTAAGTAATAACTTCACATTTAGATGCATTGTAATTTACATCCTTATGTCACAATATTTTAATGGGTTTACTTCTAAGAGTAATGGTTGACCTTTAAATAAACAAGTATGATGTGATTGCAAGAATCAAAGTTCAATTTTATTGTTATGTTATGTATGGATAAATTGCACAAGATTATGATATGGAAAGCAATAGTGGAAAAGGGCTGTATTTCATTTTGTTTCTTCAAAAGTTTCAAGATTCAGGTCCTGGCTGATGTAATGGAAAAATGTATCATTTTTACTTACACCTGTATATATATATAAAATGCACATTTCGTTTATCTTCAGGAAAGTTTATATAGTGCATATAATCTATAGGTTATAAAAATATACTTATTAATGAGGATAAAAAATGAATTGCATCATCTAGTTTAATCATGCCTACTTTTTTCCCCTTAGTAGAATTTTTTCTTTTAACAGATGCATTTACTGGATATTTAGGAGGGTAATTACAGGGTTTTGGGCTGCTCATGAGTTCATTTTGATTTCCAATAAAAAGAATTTCAGGATTTGAGATAGTGAGGGCTTTTGAGCTTGAAATCTGTTATATTATTTACCAATTTAATTTTAATTTTTTTTTCTTTCTTTTGTCTTAGTGGGCTGAAAATATTAGTAGAATTCTTAATAGAATGAGGAATAAAATAAAATAAATAAATTATTCTATACTGGCCTCTGCACTCCTCAACTATTGACTCAGATTGCATTGGATTTCTTTTTTGAACAAAACCATTCTCATAAATTCAGAGAGTATAAAGAAAATCCCTTCTCAATTTCACTTCCTCTCCTTGGAACCTGTGAGATTCCTGTGCTGAGGATGTGCATAGATGCATGGTCAGCTGTTCATGCTCAAATATTTGATGCACTGAACCAAAGGGATATGAGCTGCTCAGCAATCCCCTGGCACCACATGGAAGCTATCAGGATGTGTTCTTTAAAAACATAATGAACAATAAAAACGGAAATAATTTGTATTTGAAAACATCCTTTAATTTTGAAACATCCCTTAGTATTTTATCTCATGGAAGTTGGACAGCAGTGCCACTCATTTAGGGATACAGCGGATCATTACATCCTTCCCATGACTCCCACGCTTGGAGCCTTCCACTCCTACCTGAGGCATGGTGCTCCCATCCCATTGTACAGGAGCCACGGTGGGGTTTCATTAGTTAGAAGTGGCCAATACGTGCTGAATACACATAGGGAGTAAATCTGTCAGCTAAAGTATGCACAGGGAGAAACATCTCATCTCTGATAAAACACTGACTTCTGGTTGTAACAGCACTTGAAATGGCTCACAGTGCAGTAAACAACACTTTAAAACAAACAAAAAAAGAAGACGAAAACTTTGTTCCACTCTCCCTTTCACACAGAAAATTTCTTCAAATCAGGCTGAATGACTGGAATCTAGGGGAAAAAAACCTCTTAACTATATAAAGAAAGCTTTGGTGAAGTGTCAGATACTATAATTCATCTAAGCTTTCAGAAAGGAACTATGATGATACTCCCTGTCAAGTTCACATGAAGGTCTCTTACCCAAAGAGATAAACTGTCTCTGCTTTCCCTTGAAAAGGCCTGTCATTATTTGATGAATCAAGAGAATTTGGACGGACTGTTTTTTAGGAATCTTACAACTCCTCCAGCTGATCAATCAGTTTGTGAAAAAATGAAAACATAAGCACTTTTCACTCTCAATTGTCTTTCAAGAGGTTAGCAGTGATACAATGTGACCATTGGTTTATACTGGCCCATATCTAAATAAGGAAAAATATCCAAAGGTTATATGATGCTTCTGCTGGGTAACAGCATTCAAAATGTCACTGACCCCACCAGTTTGTCTGTCAGTGTGAGACATGACAAGGCAGATAAATTATAACTATTAGAGTAACAGAATGAGTTCTGTGCTGAATGCAAGAGATTAAAAATAAGCATTCAAGGAAATCCACATTAATGTTACTGAAATTTAAATAATAACAACTGATATTAATAAAGGAAAGTATTTGACACAAAAGTATCTGCTCTCAGAAAACAATTCCTCATAATGACTCTGAAAAATCTAATAGTCTAAATATGTTGGATAGACCTTAGTTATTTTAAATTAGTGCATTGGATTTAAAGTTTATTATATTGTAAATTCTTGAGCAAATAAATAATTAAACATTGGTGCACAGTCAATATACAAAATTCTAAAGACTCAAGTTCAGTGGTTTAAAACATGCTTAAGATAACTGAAAATAAAGACTTCTTAAAGCTGGGTCCATCTTTATATCCCCATTCATTATATAAATGTTTTTTAGCTGCCACTGTTAGAGAAAATTATAGATTTTTTGATTCTGCATCTAGCATTCTCCTGCTAGTATTTTTGTGCTGTGCTAAATGTTTTTAACATTTAAGATAAATTCATGAATTTTGGTTTCCTTGTAGCATCTGTTTTATGCAAGCAGCACACAGTGTGTGTCATGTACTATAGCCAAGGAACATATGCTGCAAATAAACAAGAAATGTATGAATTTGTATTTAACACTAGGAATCTAGAAGTTCTCACAATAGAGATAATCCGTTAGAAATAAAAATGCTGCATGGTTCCTGCAGAAATTATATGGGCAATATTAAGAGTAGAACAATATATTCCTATATTTTCAAGGTTAGCCTTCAAAAACCCCTGCTTAACAGTAGGTTGCCAAGCTTTATTGCTGAAACCAACAATTAGGATGTTTTCCCCTGGCGCTCTGGCTGATGCACAACAAAGCAAAGGGGATAGTGTATGTGTACAAAGCCTTTTGTCTCTAGTGTGATGATTTCTATCAAGATCAAGACAGCTGTGATTTGTGATTAAAAATTCTCACCTTTCCTGCCCTTCTCTGCCCAACTCAGAGGCTGTCCATAGAGCCAGCCAGCAGTGCAGCTGTGGGGTGTGGCTGTGTTTGGTTTGCCATGCTAGACCATCACATAAGATGATCTATACACTTGGGATAAGAGAAGAAATTGATTGCACAAAAGACCCCATTTCCTTCCTTCTACTGTGCAAAGGGCTGTGTGCCTTCATCTTTAACCTCACACCCCAAAGAGCAGAGGAGGTCTGTTACCCAAAGTGAAGTGAGTGGAGCACCAAAGGAAGGTAAATTATTCTTTATAAACAGATCATCTCTGCTCATATAATGAAATTAGAGATAGAACCCAACTGCAGCTTTTCACCTCAAGCAACCTCATGGTCACTATATAGAGAAGAGACTGGATTTCTCCCTAGGAAGTTGTTCATCTGCCTGTGATCAAAGTCTTCCATATGTGAGACTGAGATAGAATGATTGCCAACCTAATAGGCAGTATGAGAAATTATATTTGAGAACAGGTTCATTTGGATTTAGGAATGGGAGACAGATTTTTTTCTGCTTTTAATATTGAAAACAATAAAATTATTAACACTTGCACATTACTCTACCTCGTAAATTCTTAACTATCAGTCTACAACCAAGATTCAGCATTACAGATTTTTCTTTATTTTTATTCTGTTTCTTTTGTACTTGATCTCCTACACTTTTTCCCTGTAAGTATAAACAGTCTCAGAAAGGCACACAGTTAGTTTATAAACTGATTCCTAGAAGGATTCCACTTTTCAAACAAAGAAACATATTACACACAACTACACCACAGCTGTGACTTGTAACATGGGCAGGGAAAGGGATTTGTGTCATTTCAGGTTTGAGGGTAGAATGAATCTTGACTTGAAATAATGTGCCTACAATGCTAAGCATACCATTATGTATTTTTAATATCAGCATATTCATCTGAAAGCAAAATAACCTCACACATTACAGACATTACGAACCATCAGACATCTCAGGTCAGTTTTTCAGCTCACCTGTGTGTGTATAACATGAAACTTCCACATTTTATCAATACTTAGCCAAAAAGCTCAGTGAATTATATGAGTCAATAATTAACCATAGTCTACAATTGCTATTAATTTTCATAGCCCAAGAACAAGTTAGATTCACATCTGTGTCTCTACCTGGCTTAATGGTTTTTCCCGTGTGGTTTGACTCCTAGCTAAGTTTTATATGTAGATTCAACAATGAATTTAATTATAGTAAGCTCATTAGGAATGGAACCATTGCTTATCTTAAGTTCTGTAACATAGTGTATATTTACAGCACTGTATAAGCAGTACTTAATAATTAATTCTCTGTACTCTGTTATATTAATGTGAAAGCATAAAAGGATTATCAGAGGTAGGGAGGGCTTTATACTTCTGTGAAGAATACAGAGATGAGTCTCTTTGTAAATGAGAATGGAAAATTAAAGCCTGATGAAATGTGACCTTTTTTTTTTGTTTCTTTCCAACACCTCAGAGCTGGATATTTTATTATAAGACTAGCTTTTTAAACCTGTATCACATTTACATTCTCTCAGAATAGTGGCTGATGATGGTGGAAGAATAAGTAAATAGTTCCAGAAATACTTATTAAAAGATCAGGTACCTCTAATATTTTATTAATCTACACTTGATCAAACATGTCAATGGCCAAAAATAAGATAAACAGGAACAGCTTGTGTGATTATATAGACTGAGGAGAAAACAGACTGCAAAAGTGGAAAATTGTTAATGTACCTTGTGAAGAGCTCAGATAACAGATTTTCCTTCCCTCCTTCCTTCCTTCTTTCCTTCCTTTCCTTCCTTCCTTCCTTCCTCTGTCCCTCCCTCCCTTCTTTTTTTTATTGTCTTCTCTATCAAATTTTTTTTCAATGGCAAATAATACCACCAAAAATAAAAAATCTTCAAAGCTTTCAGAACTTTATATGAGAGGGCAGTGTTAAATTTACGCTATAATCAGTGACGTAGCTAGAAGAAGATTTTTTTTTTTTTGTTTGGAAATTGGTTAAAAAGCAAGAAAAAAAGTAGGCACTAATGACATTTTCATGAGCATGATTTGATGCAATGTGTTCAGGTCAGAAGAAATGTGTATCACTGTACATTTCCAGCATGAAGCTGACATTTCTGTCATGCTGCAAAGAAATTTAAAGTGACATTCTTTTTTTTTTTTTTCCCACAGAGAGAGCTGCTATAGTTCCCAGCTGAAAACTGGCCTCAGCTGGCATGTAATAAATGGGAAAACATGTAGATAATAGTCATGAACTAGGGAGCACTGCTGGCTGACCAGTTATCAAATTGCTGATAAGCTGTAGTTTCAGCTGTACCTCAAGATGACACGTGCTCTTTTCCCTTTTTGTCTCTTGTCATTTACATTTGCAATAAAATTATGATTTAGTGCATATTAAGACCTAGCTGCCCACCATTACAACTTTGGTGTAAAGAGGCAGATGAATATTCTATTAAAAAAAAAATAACATTCTTGAAGATTTCTTTTTTTTTCTAGTAAGTATCAGGAAACTGTCAAAATGTAGGCTCCCTTACAAAAACCAGCTGCAAACACAGATATCTGCTCTTATCGAGCTCAGTCCTGTGAATAAAACCTATCAGGAATTTTGCAGCATACTTCTATGTGGAGAATGCTGCTTTGTCAAAACTGAACTATTGCATGGAAATACAATTATTTTGATGCACTTTCACCAGAGCAGAGTTTGGCTGGGAGTTCAGATTTCAAGGAAAAAGAGTTTCAGGCCACTTCTGCCCTGTAGGTCAGATACGGCAAACCCTCCTACTGCCTGCAGCTGAGCCCCATCATTCACCTGTAACTCCAGGGGATGCTGCTCATGTGTGGCAGGAAATTGCCCCAGGGAGCAGCAAGGTGTTGAATTTCATTTCCATGTAACCAAGCAGAAATATTTGTTTTCCTGAATTATTTTCTTAAATTTCCTTTACATGGAAAGTGTAGAAAGGAAAGAAAGTGTTTTCTTTCAGAAGAGAAGGAAATATGTTAATTTTTCCTACTGTAGAAAATTGCATACAGTTATTAGTCCTAATTCCAAAACCAAGAAGTAGGTGATGGTTGAAAGGATAAAGCAGAAATTCTTCAGCAGCAAATACTGACTTCAGTGACAGACATATAAGAATCTCTGTTTTCATAAATTATTTAAGTGCTGATGAAGTGGGTATTCTACCTGTGATATTTCTGCTGAAGTAATTCAAGTAATACTGAAGATGTAATTCGACTTTAGGGTGACAATATCGTTCTTGGGCTGACCCTGTCTTTTGCCATGTTGGGTTTGAACTTCTTGTTCTCTCCTTCGCAGCCTTCTGCAGCTCTGCTTCACTGTGCTTGTTTCCTTCTTGACTCCACACAATTTCTCCTGCTCCTTCCTCCCATTCTTATACTCACACTGTGGCACATCTCACAGTAATATCTCAGTCTTTTCTCTGATCCTGACTCTTTTGCAGGAACTCTGTCAGGTGTGATTATTCTTTCTCTGCATCTTTATTCAGGACTTCATTTGGTTTTCCTATCTATAGGCAACCACAACTGAAAAAAGCATACAAAATTGGAAAATTAATCAATGGGTGTATGTGTGTGTGTGTATATTTGTGCGTGTATGCATGCATATAATTTTAATGAAAAAAGTGGATTAAAAATATTACCTTTATTTTACAGTAAATTCCTTCTTCCACTCCTCAGACATTCTTGTCTTTCAGTGTAGATGACTGGGAGAAAGGTTACCATGCAGCATCCAGCACTTGTGTTCACAAGCCCAAATTCCACTCAAGCACTCGAGTCTAGTGTTTCATATCAACATATTGCCTTCAGAGGTCTTGTTCAAGCCAGTAGCAAACACTTTGTAAAAGTGGTATTTTTTACTTTTGCATATGGCCACGAGGAAAAACAACAGCTCAGCTACCTATAGAAATTTATATGAAGAAGGGATTCGTGCAAATCAAATCTCTAAAGCATGTATTCATATCATGCCTAAAAATGTGAGAATGAAAACAGAATTTAGGTGTTAATTTAGCTTTTATAAATTGATCAGATGAGTTTTATGGCATTTTGCAACTAAATTAAAAAAGAGACAGATAAAGAAATAAATAATATTTAGCAGGAAATAAAGGAATGATGAACTTAAAGGAATCCATTTTATTACTGTAATATATTAGTCTCTTGAAACTAGAAGATTTATTGCGACTCTTCTTGTCCACTGAAGATGCTCAAGGATACTTTACCAAACTAGAAATAAATCCATCATCATTTATAAGCAATGTGCATTTGCAATGTGAAATTCTCTGATCCATTCCTATTATCTTAGGAAATTGTCTGTAAAGTTGGTTGGGGCTTTTTTCTCTTTTTTTTTCTCTCTTTTTTTCCTCTCTTTTTCTTTTTTTCCTTTCTTTTTCTCTCTTTTTTCTCTTTTTCTTTTTTTTCTTCTCATCAAACTCTGTGTGGAATACCCACAAGAATGGCAACAGGAGTTGATGGGTTTAGGTAAGGATTTTTTCTCTGCAGAGTAACCCTGCTGTGGAATGGCAGAGCAGATCAGCAGAGCACTGCTCCCTAATGGCCACATCAGAGAGAGGAAAAAACAAGTGGAGACCACACTCCCAGTGGTGGTTACAGGAGGGCTTCAGCTGGAGATTGAAGGTCTAAAGAGCTGAGTGCTGCAAGGCAGAAACTCGATTTTGAGCCTGTTGGCAGGTTTGAAATCAATGTTTCCCAAGCATTTCAGAGGGATATGGCAGAGTATAATGCAAAGATTCAGGAATGATGTTTATTTCCAGCTCTTAGACACATAAAATATTGGTGATACCACTTCAATGCACCCCAATATATGTGGTGTTATTATATTCACCCCAGGCTTTTACTGAAAAGTTTAACCTGTATTATTGAGAAATAAATAAGTTGTGAGTTTAAAGGGAAAAGGATAGCTTAGATTAGATTAATAGGAACATGATTTTGCCAAGAGTAAATGCTTTTGATTGCAGAGAGGTCAAACTTCAAACTTAGGAAGCCTCCACAGAGAGAAAAACGTCTATCCTTAAATACTGTTTCTGAGATTTTTTGTTGCAATACAAGTAACCACATGGTAGAAACTGCACATTCATTTTCTGAGGAATTCATGGTGTGATAAAGAAAATGAGAGCCTCTGAGGGAATAATTGCTTCACCATGGGAAACTCATGCAACTTAACTTGAACTTTAAATCGATCTACTTTCATATTTGTTACTGCTGGCACACAGCATTGTGAGGAGGAAATTGTGCAGCCATAAAATGGATGTTTTTTATATTATGCAGCATGATAATGCTGTGACTATTTCTATAAATGTGTGTTTGTTGGGTGGGAGTTTTTTGCCATCTCAGTTCTAAACAAATTTACATAAAAACCAAACATATAGAGCTAGGTGCTTTTAATTATGAATAGAAACAATTGTTCTGAGCTCATGGAAAAGAACAGTGAATCTCTCCCCATTTTTAAAAAGTTTTCATTATTTTCATTTGTTTCCTGGGCTGCAGAACTGTGATCATTACCATATTTCGTAGGTGCCCCTGTGTGCTCATGCTATGACTGGGCAGAGGGCTTACAGGATTACATGCTTGATTTCCCCTGAAAGCCTCTCTTTCCAGTAAATATTGTGGCAATTTGAAGGGATTACTTTCTTATGTCCCTTTCAATTTTTCCAGCCATTTTTGATTTGATAGCAGCAGCTGGTAGTCACTTAAGTGTGACAACAGCACTCTCACCATCTCCTTGTAAGGTGGACACACACTGTGCTCCCCACATCTCAGTCAGGGTTCTCAGGGAGCTATGGGACAGAGCAGATACGGGAGGAAAGAGATTTAAGTTTTGTTTCAGAGACTGTAAGCCTATGCTTTTTATTTAAGAAAATGCTACCTATTATATGTCATAATTTCCAACTCTTAATTAATGTTTCTAGGTGTCAGGAATGAGGCCACTCTTATTAAAATTTAGAATTTAGTTTATTAAAATAAACTGGCCAAACTCCTCCTTCAAAATTCTTTTTCCCGGGTTTCAGCAATCAGAGACTCTTTCAGCTGGCACAGCTATGGACCCAGAGTAAAGTACCCACAGCGCTGATGATGCCAGAGCTAATCTCCAGCAGGACCACCCTTCTCTGGGTCCCCCCTCACTTCTACACCCCCACGGCCCCTCCCAGTACTGCCCACTTCTCCTTCCCCAAGCCAGGCAGGGATTGTGTGAGTCCATGTAAGAGCTCATTTGGGCGGCTCATTTCCAGGGGTGATGTCTCAGCACAGTTCATAGGTGGAGTCCTTTCTCCAATTGCTCATCTGCTTCTAGGGGTGTCACTTCTAGGTCCTCCCTCCGGATGATGTCATCAGGGATTTTCAGCGGGAAAATATCTCATTAAAATTCTGGTTGCTGTGGAGCTTGCTGACAAGTCCACAGGTGGCCTTCTAAATATAGCTCCCTCAAAGCCTTCCCTTGAATTTTCTCTTTTACTGAAACACAAGTTAAAAATTAGTACAAACTGCAATTTTAAAACACCACTCAAACCATTCTGCTTAACTTGAACATCTGAATCACACTTAACAATGTGACCCTTTAAACTGTGGAGTGTTTAACTTAATTCTTAACTTTTTTAGTTAACTGTGCAAAGCTGCAACCTTAATTAACAACATTAACTAATCAACTGTCCCTCATTAATGTGAAAGCCAATCCTTCCACCACCATTTATAACACTAGATATCAGCAATAAGTTCAAAAAAGCCCAGTTAGTTCAGCTAGGAAGAAATTTTTCTTATTTAAGCCATTTTACAGCCACATTTATTCAGGGAGGATGGAACATTTGCTGTCTTTTGATCTGTGTTTTCATCTAATTGTGCTGCCTTCATCTTTTTTCGGCAGAGGCCTTCATAATTTACTCCCCATCCTTGAAAACTAAAATACACACATTCTCCTGGCCTTAACAAGACTGAAAAGAAGAGTGAGCCATGTGAAGCAAAGGGAGTAAAGCTACTGAAATATTGCTCCAAATCATTTTATTATATGTATAGAGCTGATATTTAGTCATGTTGGCTCCACTACAACTGTGCTTCATCAGGACTGAGTTAAACACATGAGACTTAAATATATACATTTGACTTAGCTGTAAGATTGGGGAATTGGTCCTTATTCCTCACTTTGTTCAAAGGATTTATTTTTTGGATGACGAAAATGCAAAGAATTGGATCCTCTATTGTAGATTAAGAAGAGAGGTGAAGTAACTTGTCCAATGTCACATCATAAATCTATGAAGGATTTTGGAATTTGACAATTTTTTTCTTAATCTCAGTACTGGAAATTAATCACATAAAACCCTCCATGCATCTATATCACTGAGTCTGAATGTAAAGTGATTGCTCAGGCATTGTAAATGCTCTTTAAGAAGAGATCCTACTCATAATTTTCATCCTTAGAAAGCAACTTCTTATTGTGAATAATTCCCTATTTGGGGAATATTTATATGTAAAATACACACAGCCAAAAATAGCAACACTAATCCACAATACTTGCTTTGACTCATGACCAAGGCAGTTTTTGTCAAAAAATGCTTGGGCCTCTCACCTATATGTTAATGAACTTTTGCCCTCTACACCTGGGAACTAATTTGGTCCCTTTTTATTATAAATGGGAAGCCCATAAATACTGTTGTAGTTAGAACCATCAAATGACTTTTGTTATCATTTGCTGGACTTACAGAATCGTTGAGTAGTTCCATGAAATGCACAAGTGAAAGATCTTAGATGCCAAATGATCCTTTGAAAAGGCATTGTTTACTGAACAGATATAGAAAGCAAATATCTAAACACAAATATCTAGGATAAAGTAAAGGCAAGTCTGAGTTTAGGCCCAGCAAAACTGTAGGTCTAAGAACATTCAGGTACAAATACCAATGGTTCAACATGTCCCAGTACACTGTAGAAAATACAAAAACAAAATCGGTGTTAAAAAAATGACAATTTTCTTCTGGCTGGTCTTTTCCTTTATTGGGAGCTCAGTGTTCAGAGGCAATCTCAGACTTCAATAGAACTGGAAACAAAAAAATGTGTTATTTACATGTTTGAGTTTGGTGGTTTTTTATCATTTTCAAACATAATGTGAACAGTGAAAATACTTAGATTTTCCCGCTTTAAGCAATGGTGTGACTCACAGGTCACCCACAAATCTCTTGCTAAGAGATTTTATCTCTACACAGAAAAGGAAGAAAATGAAGAAAATTCATCCACTGTTGATTTGGGAAGTCATTTTAGAATCTCAAATACAAAGGAATAAATACTGGCAGAAAAGAACAGATTTTTGTCTCTGTCAGGCTGGATAGACCCTACACAGCTTACGCAGCAGCAACAATGAAATAGGCTTATTACGATTTTATGACTTTCCTGATTTTTGTGTTCTAGGGAGAAGTGGAAACAGAATTATAATAACATAGTGAGAAAAATCTGCTTGTATCAGCCAGAAAGACTGTAATATTAGATTTGGTTTTAGCTTTCTGTTATTCTTCTTACTATTAACTTATACCACATATTGTCGATTTAATATTGTTAGTAGTTTCAGGTAAAAACCAGATCAAATCTACGTGTATTTTAAAATGAGTTGGAATTTGGAATTTATCTGTGTTTGCTTGTCTCCATTACCATTTCCACACACGACCTATGATGTGGCACTTTTCTGTCAAGCCAGTCTGGGTCTGCCATCATATCAGGTGTAGAAGCACAGGACAGAATGAGATGTCTGCAGTTCACACCATAGACTGTTTACATTTTCGAATTCTTGCAGTGTAAGTAAATAATGTTCAAATGCCACAGGGATAGTATTCACTGTTTACTTTGTGAGTTGAAATGCCTTTCAGATGTGAGAATAAAGTTAGCAAATTTCAACTCAACTTATTAAAAAATACTAATTTGTCTTTCTACTATATTAGAAGTGCTTCACAGTCTTGGTAATATTTAATTACGTCAGTGCAAAGTAGGGCAGGAGATAATTGTAACTGCATTTTGCACAGGGATTCTCATGTTCTTCCCTCCTGCAATCAGTCATTATCAAAAAAACCCATGTGGTTAGTGGGAAAATCACAAGTAACACTCCCCTTTAACTGTAAGGGACAATTACTTTCCCTGATAATGGGTAAAACCTGCTGAAGTGGATGAATGATTTAAAATAATTTAAATGAATCATTAATTGATTCATTTTAAACCCTAATCCTAAATCTTTCAATGCAAAGAAATCCCCCTAGGGATACATTCTGAAGAACTTAAGTATTTTCAAAAGTCACTTTGGCCACACTCATGGTTCCTCTGCCTTAGAGGTGCAAAGCTGGCAGCTGTGTGGCTTTTGCTGGGAAAAGGCTGGCTTTGCTGTGATGGGGCAGCTGGGAAGTGAGAATTCCAGACAGAGCGGGTGAAAAGCATAGAGAAATTGGAAAGAAGAGCAGAGTTTGAGATCTGTTGGGACTCAGAGAGACCCCAACACCCCATAAGCCTGAACATAATGCCCAAGTCTCTTCTTCTCACAGACCTCGTTTTCTCTTGTTCCTTTTCCATCCAGGCTCCTCGACTCACTTATCCTGAAACCCCTTTGTCCTTCCAACCCTATGTCTCAGCTCTTTTTGGTGTCCTAAAACCACTGTGTCCCCTAGAAGCTCTGCTACCCTGTCCTTTACAGCAATAAACTCTGCTATTCTCATAGCACTGAACACACAGGTCAGAATCTTCTAGACAGCTGAGGGTTCCTCAGAATAACTTCAAGATTGAGGCAACAGCAAAAAAACAATTTTCTGAAAATGTAAGTGGAACTAAAAAAAAAAAAAAATGTAACATTTTCCCACATTCATATGACATTCCACATAATTTTATTTGACCTGACATTTGCTTAATAATCTCTTTTCCTCTGAAACATCTGTTAAAATAGATTTTGTTTTATAGCAGAATATGATTAGAAAGGTTTCAGTCTCTGTTATGAAGAGATTAAAAAATCTTTAATCTGACAGATTTTCATTTTAATCTCAAATGAGAGGAAAAAGTAGTTAAGTTGTAGCTGTCAGTCCATTGCACTTTTTTTTGTTCTTTAGAAAGGAATTTTCTAATGTGACTCAAAAGGTCAAATATTTATACCATTCATCAAGCAATTTGTTTCCAAAAGCATTTTTCCTTTATATGTTCATTTTACCTCTAGATCTTATCCTCCCATTGTACCTGAAAATTTTTCCCTTTCTGTCATCCAAGCTGGAAACAATTATTTGCAAATTCTAGCTCTGTTTTTCACATCCAGTTGTTGCTAGATCCATCAATTTTTAAAAGACTATCTTTCCTGCTCACCCAGCATTCCAGCTCTCTCTTACCCGCTATGAAACATGGATTTGTCACCTCTCCGAATACTTTATCTCATACTTCTGGCATTGATTTTATCCTACAGTGATTTTGTCCAACTTTCCATGAGTCACAGCTATACAATAGGCTTTAAAAACCCAATTCATTTTCTTTTCCACAAAGTTCTAAAAATATAGAAGGCAATACTTTTATCCAAGAACATTTAAAATAATATTTACAATGTACCTCCTTAAACATATTTCTGAAATGTCCTACTTATAATAAAGGTACCCTTTTACACACATTGTTCATATCATTCCTGATTTCTCAGACTTCATGTGTTCTGTGCTTGTAAAACCTCTTCTGTCTTGACTCATACTTCTTATTCCTACACTGATATATTCTCCAGGAAAGCCAAAAGTAAATGGCATCTGACCTAAACCAGCATAAATAACGGCAAAAAAAATCTTCAAATCCATATGTCTTTATATATAATGAGGTTGATTTTTCTTTTTGTAAAGTTTATAATCTATAAAACCCATATTCAGTATCCCTATTAAAAATTCTCATGTGTAAATTAACTTAAACTAGTTACTTTGACCATTCCCTCACCTTGTCCATAAGATTTATCATCAGAAGTTAAAAAACTCATTGTGTGAAAATGTAGTTCACCTTGTAAAGTTGACTGTGTAAAACGTTTAAAGGATGTGGTTATTGAGTAGAGTGATAAATTCTTGGGAAAGATGCAGAATAAAGACAGCTCAAAATGGCTACATGCCATGTAAATCTACCTACCTTAAATACACCTGGTGTCTTTCTCCAAAGATGAACCAGTTGAGGTCATCCTAATATCCTGTTTGCATGTAGGAGAGCCATTTATTTACTGTGCTTTTTCAGATACCAGCCTGAGGGTTTTATGGATTTTTTTATGTGATATGTGGTTACTGCCCTACATGCAGTTGATGGAAGAAAGATGTCACTGCCCCAGATGAATCTCACATTATCTTTAGTTTTTTGACAGCTTTGAAGGCCACTGAGAGGAAAGACATGAAGTGGAAGAGCAAGTTTTCATCTCCTGCTTTCAAACCTTCCATAATAATGGTTTTGACACCTAGGAAATTATGTGATGGCAGTTTTTTATCCAGATATCTCATGGATCTCTTGAAAAGTCCAATTATATCTAAAATAGAGTTACTAATAATATATGCAAAACATCTAACAAAGCACATTTCAGAGAGCACCAGGATGTTGCTTATGGGATCTAGCAGAGCTTTAGTCAACAGGGCCATTTGACATGGCACTGCACTCTCTTTGCCATGTCCTGTTGATATGGCTGCAGGGCTCACAGACTGCACACACCACACTGAGCTTTGCAGGCATGTTTGACTGACACAGAGGTGTGCTGGAGACATCTGCTCCATTATCCAGAGTAGATCTGTCTTCAGTGAATTAGGATGCAAACTCCCATTAAATTTTCATCTGTAGTTGTAAAATAAAGACTTTCTTTTTGATATTTAACTCTATTGTATGTTATCTGTCAAACTTTCAATAGAAAACACTGTAATTAGGTCTTCATTTTATGACATGTGATTTCACAGACTGAGGTAGATTAGCAGAAGTTTTGACATTTGATTTTACCTTTGAAGAAAGCAGGATCTGAAAAGCTGTTTGTGGTACCTTGTGTTCTACAGGCTCCTGTCTGCAGAAATTAGCAATAACCTCTCTAGCAGTTTAGAACTATAATTATTTTTACTTGTCCACTTGAATGTGTTTTTCTTATGCGTACTTTCATACCTGTATTGATTTTTATCAATAAAACATTCTTTTTTTTTGCTTAATCCACATCATGTATTGGAAACAGAAAGTGAAAACACTTTAAGTTTCCATTTCTATTTGCCATGATGTTTACCTCTTTTGCCTAGCTGATAGGAAAGAAAAAACAGGGCTTTGACCACATTAAAGTAATGGTTTTTCTCTTTCTTAAACCACTAATTGTTCTAACAGATAAATTGTTCAGTGATTTTCATTTTTATCCTTGGTAATTGATTTTTAAATAGTCTTTAATATTTTTTAGTGTTGTTTGTTTGTTTGTTCTTAACAATATCAGTTTTATTCCCACAGTTTCTCACTTGTTATTTACATGGGGGCTTAAAGAACATACAGTACTTTCTTATTGCATTATAAATTATTACCTACTTGCTCACCAGAAAACAGCAGGAATTGCCCAGAGATCTTAAGCAAAGCAGTCTCTTCACAGAGTTCTGTTCAGCAGTTACTGCACCCCAAAGGCTGTATCAATTCCCATCTTCCTCCTTTGGTGAAAACTGCTGATACTTTATTTAGCTCATGACTTTGAGGCTGGCTGTTCTCACTGGCCCTGCCTGTAGAAGAAAGGCTGCACTCTGTGCAGCCTGTCATGGGGAGAGAGGAAGATCATTTGAAGAATTCCTGAGCAAGGGCACAAGAAAATGGAAAAAGGGGAGGCTGTAGCTGGTATGTCCCAGTGGTATTTCTAACAGTGTGTGTGCTTTTCCTTTTTTTAATAATTCAAAGGAGCAAAGCTAAAAATCAGAAAAGTCCAGTGCTGAAATATCAAGAGAAGAGGAAAGAACTGTCTAGTCTAATTCTTGCACCAGAACAGGCAAGCAAGGAATCTGCTTTCCCTAAGAACAGGTTTGCCCTGCCACATAGGGTTGCCAAGTCCCATCTCCTTCACAAAGGCTGAGAAAAGCTGCTGCAGTGCCAGAACAAGTTTAGGCGTTAGACAGAGGTGCTGGAAAAGGGCTCTCTACAGGGCATCTGGGAGACCAGAGAGGATGGGTTCTGCTCTTAAGCCTCATTCAGAAGATGCCATCCTGTACTGCAGAACAATAAGTTTCAAGCGATGTTATTTATCCTGACTTTAAAACATAATTCATCTTCTCTCTTCTTTAGCATCATTTTCACTGTACCCTAGCCAGTTCTATCAGACTGATAGGGAAACTCACTAACTTATATTTTTCCTACCAGGTAAGAAATAAGCACTGAGGAAGCAGGAAAAAGAATGTACAGGCGTGTGGAAGTGAGTGTACAAAAATAGTGGAGAATAACTTCAGCTACAGAATAGCAGGTTATTCTGTAAATCTGAATGTATAGACAGCAGGAGATACCCTGAGGATATCTCTAACTGAGCTACTTGCAGCTTGCAAACTCATTAGACATCACTCATATTTTCACCAAAAGCTATTAGCTGCTATTTAGAAACGTGTAAGTGCTTGATCTGTGCTTGTCTGTAGGTATAAGAAGCAAATACTTCATACTGGGAATATATACTGGAATCCTCTTATTGAAGATGAGTAGGAACTCAGAATAGAACAAAGAGAGGGCATTTAAACAGTGCAGGTTTCATCTCTATAAGGCTTTTTGAGGAGTTCGCTGCTGACGGTTTTTCTAAAGCACAGATTGACGCAGGCATATATGTGTTAAATGCCATTTCACAGTTCTACATGATCAAAATTCGCCCTGCTCTGCCATATGCACATAAACTGTAGAAGCTTTCCCATGGACATCACTGGTGCAGACCTTGTTCAATAACTTTTATCTTGGGTGGACTAAATTTTTCTTCCTCCACCATTGCTTAAAATATCCAGGCTATAACCCCCTGAATCACTTTATAACAGAAATACT
This sequence comes from Aleadryas rufinucha, assembly GCA_013397815.1. Taxonomy (NCBI): domain Eukaryota; kingdom Metazoa; phylum Chordata; class Aves; order Passeriformes; genus Aleadryas; species Aleadryas rufinucha. The sequence goes on from VZTH01004651.1 coordinate 129,218, forward strand.
GACAGTCTTTACTCTGGAAGCAGGCATGGCATAGTGGTAACATCAATGTTGATGACAGATGTCATTAGTTTAATGAGCACGGTTATCTATTGTCATATTTAAGTGAGGTTACTTAATGGAGTTAAATCTACTTTCCTTAATGGCTAGAATTAAGAAACTATGTCACATCTACATTAAGCTTATTACCTGTAATTTGTACAAAGAAACCCCTAACTTGAATAATTACTCCTACTTAATATACCATTAACCAAAAATTGATTGAGACTTAGTAGAGTCTATTTGTGATTTCCAGATTTGTTTAGCATCCCTGTTTGGCCCCTTACATGTGACTTCATTAATGTTTTATATTTAATTTGGCTGAAATGATCTGCACTGAGGAGTTGTCTCATTGGTGTACTGGGATGATAAAGCAACTTTGTAAATGGACAGCAGATGTAATATGATTAAATTCTTGCATATTGTTTTTCTTCAGGTGTGTTATTTTAGTGATTTGACTCTGAGTACAACAAAATTATTGGTAAGATAGTAGTCAGCTTCTGTGAGTGCTAGATCTCTTACCTATGCCCTCTGACTGCTTCTCCAACTTCCCTTTGGCTCCTTTTAGTCTTCTTCCAAGTACAGTAATAGCTAGAAAACATTTTCTTTGAAAGAAATAAAATAGTTCAATCAAATTATTTTTATTTTATAATCACCTATTTCTGCATTTTAATTTTCATTTTAAGTGGAATGAATAATATTATGCAAAAAATAGTGAAAGGCAATGTACAAGATGGGATTAAATTTTCAACTGACATGGAGCATCATGGAAAACATAACCCATTCCTAGGCAGACAAAAACCTGCTCACATTAGGCTAATGACAGAGTGCTTTCTCTCTCTAACATTTACTTCAATAGTATTTGAAGAAAAAATTAATCTCAATATATAAACCTCAGCCATTCCTCTATCTCTGGGTTCAGCTATATCTTATGTTAAACTTTTCTACTTTTACTTCCTCCTTAAATCCAAGATGGAAAATAAAGGAGCTGCATCTGTTGTTTGCATGGATTGAAAGACTTTGATCAGAGTTATAGGTGATAAGAAGGAAGGTCGCCAGGGTTGCTCTCTGTCCTGCTGCAGGCTCCAGCAGGCTCACTGAGGTGCCATAGGCTGGCTAAAATACTGTGTGAATAACGTTGTCACCAAATTTTGTCCACAGAATAAAATTAGCTCTTGCAATATACATTCATTTACTTAAAAGGATTTTTTCCTATCATCCTTGTACTATTCCTTCCCCTCCCATAGCTCACTGAAGCTGAAGATACCCTTCACATGTCCTTTCTCTTCCTTTTCTCCTCTAACTAGAAAATCACTTTCTTTTAAAGTCTTGGCTCTGCACTGAATTGTCTACTATGGACAGAAAGTCTATGTTCTGACCACATCATATTTGTTTTACCATATATTTTCCTTAAATCCTGTCTCTTCTCAGCATTTTATCACATTCTTAAATTTCTGTAGTCAAAGTGTATTAAGAGCACAATATAAAAACAAAAATAGAGACCATAAAACATCATAAAAAGAACAGTTTTGTAAACAAAATTAATATTTTTTTTTCTGTTATTTATTTGTATTACTAAACTTTTTGTCCTGTATCCTGTGCAACACAATTCACTGTGGTTACTCAAGAAGGTAAAAAAAAAACAGACTGGTAATGGAAAAAAGCAGGAACGTGTAGCTGACTCCTTAATATCTCTAAACTACAGGAGAAAAAAAAAGGTGGAAAAGAATTTATCATTTCACCAAAAAAACCCAAAAAAACAAAAAAACAAACCTCCAAAAAAACCCTGGTGAAAAAATCAAATCAACAAAAAATAAATGAAACCTCAAAAAAACCCCAAACAAAAAACCCCGAACAAATGGTTTAAGTCAGTCTCTGAGGATTTTTCTAATGATGATTTTCAATACATTTCATTGCATAAGCTCACAAGCAGACAGAGAGGCAAGTCAAGTTTCTGTTTGCTGTTTGTTAGGCTGCTTTCTTCACCCATTTGTTCTCTTTATTGCTAAAGGATGTGACAAAAATGTGGAGAATCAAATAAATGATGCTTCTCTTAACAAGAAGAAAATTATCTGTACACTATATTTTCAACATATTCCTTAAACAGAAGGTTAAAATTTAATGAGTAAATATTCTGAATTAAACTTATTGTGTTGAATAGGACAAGATTGTCCCTGAGTCTAAGGCCAAACTAAAGTGTTTAGTCACACTGCCATTTCCATATATTTTAATGGAAGGTTTGTCTGAATCAGGATTAGGGCACCAGGTATCTTACTAAATTATCCCTTTATGTAGCACTATTAATGTAGGCTGATCCTTTCATCCGTGAACTGAGAAATTAAAAATATATTAATAACAAAGCCTCCATAATAACTGCATTGATGGACAACACATAGTTTGTATTTAATCACCTCTTATTCATAACATGTCATAATCATCCATCATGGCAGCAAGAAAATTGTCCAGCCTAACTCCTACACTGAATGTAGTAATGAAAATATAATAGGGGAAAAAAGTTCAAGGGGAAACCTCACTGCATAATTGATGTCATGGACTGGTGATCTTACAAAAGATGATGTCTGTATTCTGCACTAAGGTATTTTTTTTTCAAGCATAGATACATGTGTGAAGATGTGTAGAAATTACATCTCTTTGACATCTCATGCTAAGCTTCTCACATAAAAAATCATGGATTAACTCTCATGAAGCATTCAATTTCATTGAGCAACAAAACCCATCATCTATTTGATATTTTTATTTTTCTCTTGACTTCTTCCAGTTTCTATGTTTTTAAATTCTCAAGAGAAAAGGAGTCTACTTCCTTTTTCTCCCTTAGTATTTTATTTAATGTATTGGTCAAAGTAGATCTCATAAACAGCCCTGTTTTGCTTTAGAGCTGTCCTAACCAGCACTCCTAAAGTGTATTCTGTAACTATAACTTATTTTGCACATTTCTGAGTGTTTTGAAGGTGTTGATGACAATGATGGTAGTTTATTAAGATCTTGAGTGCATTACCTTGTCATATATTTCAAGCAATAACAAGTCTTATTCCTTTTGTTCTCGTTTCCCTGGCAGTGGGTTTATGGTGTCATGTTCACCCTCTGACCTCCAGCAGTTTTTTAACTTTCCTAGTTAGGGCCCTGTTGCCAGCTTTTTCTAGGCAAAGGAGACTGCATTTCATTGCACTTAATATCAAGCTGATAGAGTTAGCCTTGTATTTTCTTGCTGTCACCGGCTCATCCTTTGATGTAGTTATTTCATTCTCATCAGTACCCACTCTATCAACACCAGGCCCAATGTTACACTGATAAGATCTCTCTACTTCAACATAGAAGCTTCAAAGATCTCAGTGAATGATGGTATGAGTCATGGAGGCTGCAAATATTGCATTAGCAGCACAATAAAATCTGTCATATAGTCATTGGTTTAGTAAATTTATGTGCAGGAACTTCCACGAGCTTCAATGGGTACATCCACACTTGTGAAGCTGTCTACATCCTTCTGTCAATCAGAGATTTGGGAAGGAAACTATGACAGTTACACTGTTATGATCTTCACTGTTTCCAAATTAAAAAAACAAAACAAAACAAAACACCCAAAACCCCCACAGATCTTAATGATCTCAGCAAGTATAAAAGATATTAAAAAATTCAAACTTCTTGATCTGTTAATATACAACTTATCATCTTAAGAATTTGTACCCAAAAGGTGAGTTCTTGCACTAAGAATAATTTGCACTGCAAATTACTTCCTTTATTTTCTCCCTTTTTGTAAAGTATATGGCTAATCCAGCCTGTGAAAACTTCCATTTAGTTTAGAAATCATGGCCCTTTATGACTAATTTCCTGTGCCAAACTATAATTACTTTAATTTTACATTGCTGGAGAGAATTCGAAAACAGGATTTCTTTAGAACAAAATTAACTTATATAATGAGTGAAAAGATAAATCATATTAGCTTAATTACAGTATATTAACATTTTTGTTGCATATGAATAAAAAATCAGACACTATGAAAGCAGGTTTCTCATAAAAAGAAAATTTATGGAGATTTATGAAATTTTAGGAACTTGCAAAATTCCATTACTTAACATCTCTATTAAGATCTTTACAAGCATGCATAATGAAAGACCTAATAAATTATTTAATAAATGGACTTCTGTTTGAAGTCACTTGGATTCAATATGTGCAAAGGATTTAAGTTTATTTAGAAGAAAGGGATAATCAGTAGTTAAAATAAAGATAGTATTTTTTTCGGGATTATTAAACAAACATAGAATAAGCAAACACTGCCTTAAAATGCTTTTTAAATCACTCCAGCACTGATATTTTAAGCATTTGTTTTACTTGAAGTTTCAATGTATGTCTGACCATGGATTACCTGAAAATCTACTTTGGCGACAAATTCTTATTTAATAGAAATTTTAATTTAAAACGGAACCCGTTGGAGAGGTTACCCTTCAATAAGGATGATTTACCTGTCAGGACTATTCAGGCTAATGCATATTATCTCAGGGGTTCCTTGTTGTCTTCCAGTAATTTGCCTTCTCGCTGATTAATGCTTTGCCTAAAAAGTTAAAAACCTAATGAGCTATTTTTTAAATTTTGTCTCTATGAAATATCCTGCAAAATGAAGTCGTGGTCCATGGCAGGATATATTAGTCCTCCTGTCACACATAAAGGTAATATCAGCATTGTATTACTATTTTTATGCCCAAATCTTTTTCTGGTGTTTCAGCTTTTTTGCTACTCCGTTATCTCAGAATTCTCCTGATGCATGTGGAAAATTAGCTGGTGGTGTAGGTGAAAATGTGAATAGCATAAACATTCCATTGTGTCAATCTTTTTGTCCAGTGAAGTACCTCTAGTCCACAAACTCTTTTTGTCATGATGCTCTAGAGCAGTGGAATCTGCAGTTACTGCCCCTTTTGCTAAGACAGGTAAGATGTGAAGGTGATGCTGGAGGATGAGTTGACAGTTTGGTTCTGTCAGAACTTCAGAGTATTTGTAAGAATCTTATTGTCTGGATGAAGTTGTCTTCTAGAGTTTTGATGATACGGTGTTATTTCTAGCAAAAAAAATTATATTGCTCATGTGCACACAATCTCTTCCTCTGATCACTTGATTGATATTATCCAATGTGATTAATCTAGGTACTTAATTTAAGAGAACTGGACAATTTTTCTACATGTCTCAAGAGAATCTTCAGTGTCTTCAAAATACATATATGGCAATATAACACAAGAGATTTCTTCAGGGAGATGGTCTCAACTGCTTCTCCCTACCTGTACCCCAGCCCTGAGCAGGTATCTGGCTGTAGTACCCAATTTAGCAACTGTGTATGTTGGCCATAAAAATTTGAAGTAAGAATGACATTGATTAAACAGGACATCTAGTGATGGTAAGGTACACTTCCTTCCATTTCATGTTCAAAGGGAATATAATGTCACTTTTACTTTCAGGTTTGCAACCATTCAACTATAATGTCAAAATCCATTTGACAGAAATTATCAATCAGAATAGATCCTGAAACAGACAAACTCTTTTATGTTAGCAGATCCTAAAATGTTTGCAAATTATTCAGTTTTTAGGTTGAGGAGACTATCTTTCTGGCATAAAGACTCCATGGAAAAAAGCTGTAATGAAACAGATTTGCATAATTCAGACAGGCTTTTTTATCATTGTGTTGAGGTACCCTGAATCTTACTTTGCTGTTAAAAGAGCATCATTTGTCTGGCTTTGTCAGTGCCATACAGACAACGGACATTCATAGAAAAAAGGAAATAATCCTCTCTATGCAGAATAAGTAAACTGTAGCATAAAGAATGTAAAAATATGTAGCAAAGGACTCTGTCTGGAAAGTCACCAGAGATGAGACAAATAGTCAGGTCTAGATCTAAAATCTAAAAGCAGTTACAGAAGGAAGAACAGACTGCGGGAGGGAGAGAACAGAAATCTCTTTTATTGCCATTTCACTGTTGAAAAGGCTGAAATTGCCTTCTGCCTTCAGGCAGCTGCTTCAGCTGGCCAAGGGCATTTGTCTCCATGGAGTCTAGAGAAAGCATTCATGGAGAAACCTGAAACATCTGTTGTTTGTCAGAGAAACACAAAATGGTTGGGGTCAAAAAGGACCTCTGGAGATCACCTAGTCAAACTCCTCTGCTAAAGCAGGTTCGTTTAGAGCAGGTTGCACAGGTCCTTGTCCAGGTGGGTTTTGAATATCTCGAGAAGGATACTCCACATCCACTCTGGGCAGCCTGCTCCAGAGCTCCACCTAAGTAGTTTTGCCTGTATTCAGATAGAACTTCCTGCCTTTCTGTTTGTGCCCATTGTCCCTTATCTTGTCACTGAGCACCACTGCAAGGGCTGGCCCCATTCTCTTGTCCTTCTGCATTCTATTATTTAGAATTACACCTTTAGCTAATGTGTAAATATGTTGAAAAATCATAATCTCAAGGACTAAGCCTGAGGAACTCAACAGCAGTAGTGATGGCAATAATATTACGATGCTCTGAGCTAGCAGACTAACAAAAAAGATAAAAGCAAAAATTTCTAGGTATCAGAGGTTTCAGTATCAGTTCATGAGCTAACTACATCTCACTACTGGTGTTGCTCTTATCTCCTGTTATGTGCTCTTTAGACTGAGGTGTCTAAAACGCAAATATTTGACCTCCAAACATCCTCCCAGGAATGAAATTCTTTCTCTGAAGGGCAGGAGAAGACAATGAATTATCTTTCTGAAGCCCTTCATATCCATTCTGGAGTTATGAGCCTCTTCCTTGCTCTTATGAGCCTTAAATGATTGAGGTGGTGTTTGAAAATTCTCTCAGAGATTCACAGTCCTCTTCATGGAGGGCTTCAGGAAACACACTGCTAATACTGTTGTTGCTAGACACCAAAAAAAAAAAAGAAGAAAAAAAAAGAAAAAAAACAAGAAAAAAAAGAGATAAATTAAATAAATAATTACATCAGCCTGGCAGAACTGCATGTCTCTTGGTTCTCACGATGTGCACGGTGATTTAGAGATTTTTGAATACAATGCCCCTGAAAAAAGGAAGGGAAAGAGTATATATAAAGCATGTCATGCCATATAATGCAGTACATATTCAAAGCTTTAAAGCTGAAAAAAATTGATTAAGTAAGTTAGAAACTATATATTTGAATAATTTATTTCACAAAATCTTGAAGACAGTTATCTTCAAAACAGAAGTAAATATGAATTTCCAGGATTTCTGTGCACTAGGAATCCATTTCTTAAGTGTGTTGCAATGCTCAAAATTTATAAAATTTTATAATGTTTTTAAGTGCACAAGAACAGTATTGATTTTTTTTTCCAGTGGTAGATATCTCCTCCATAGGAAATTTGAATTTGTAGTTTTATATCCCTCATATTTATGACTTAGAAAAAACTATTAGCAAGGCTTTCTGAGATCAGAGGTGATGTTGACTATGGTAACACTACAGTAATAGATGACTAATCTCATGCTAAAAAAGTAGTATTTGTTTTATATTTAGTTTCAAAAAAAAAAAGGCAATATGAAAATGTTCACTTTTAGGGAGATTTATCAAATACATTTCCTGAAAAAACCTTTACAACAGGATTGGTAGCCACATTTTCTTAAATATTACAAAATTTTCAAACATTTTGTATTTTGCCACAAAATATGGAGCTTTTTTAAACATTTTGAAAGACAGTTGAAAATTATAAGAAAAAGAGAAAAAGAAAGGAGAAAAAAACCCTTGCCCTAGGTTTTCTTAACCTTACTTAAAAGTGTAAGGCAGGGACAAGGTCTCTGCCAGATTGGAGTGGCTCAGGGGATTGGTAATGGGCTATGGAGTTATATACCTCTAGGTCATCATTTCAAATCTGGAGTGTTACTAATTAGAGACATAGCACACTCTGTTATTTGTATTTTTAAGGTCTATAAACTTCTTTGGGCTTCTTGGTTAATGACTTGAATTAAATTGATTGTGAAAAGGAACGTCTGTCCTTGAATGACTTTACTGAAGCCTGAGGTAAGAGGTTATTTCTCAGTAGAATAGTAACAATTCCATTGTTAGATCTCGAAAATAAATATTTCAGCTCCTAATACTTTAACTGAACTGATGAAGGGATGATTTGTTCAGAAGCAAGGGCAACAAGGAACACCCTGGCATATTTATAGGCATCTAATGTTACCTATCCAGTTACCCCCTGCTTTCTTCCTATAACGTTAACTATTCATTTGCACAAAACTCATATTCTTCTAACATAATGTGGAATATGGAAGCAGAATCCAAGCAAAAGGGAGGTAGAAGAGACTGGAAGAAAATGGCAAGCAGGCAAATACCTTCCTGTAAACTGACAGAAAAGGGAATACTGAGAGAATATGAAAATTCCAGTGTTCTCAGTCAAAACTTATTTTAGTCTACTGCTGTTATCTTAAGGAGTATTGAGAGTTTGAGGTAAAAACAAAAGAAGTTTTTCTCAGACAGGAAAGCTGATGGAGGGGAAAACTGTATAATTTTGATTGCCTTAGATCTCAGAGTAATTAGGAACCCAGCCTTGCACACAATTACAAAGTTGTCTCTGGTCACACAAAAGACTGAATTCTCAAGTCATTTCAAAAGGGTTTTGATTCACACAAATGCCAAATTCAGAAACTTCTTAGATAAATGATTATAGCAACACTCCTTTGCCTGTCTTTCATGCCACTAACTACATCTTTTATGACAAAAAATATATTTCATCTCTCTGTTGGAAGGTCGCTTTTGTAAAGAAATTTCAGGATTTGACAGAAGACCATCATGAGTCCTCTTTGATCCCCTGGGAATATGAGGTATCTCATCTTTCAGAAGCTTATTGAAATTACATGTTTAATTTAAAAGGGCCAAAATTAATATAAATTCTCAAGTAATGAATAACATAAGACCTGAATAACATGATAGAACTTATTGCATTTCCATTTTCTAGAGGGTAGAATAGAGCCTTAGTCACAAAATCCAGAAATTTAAGCCCTTAAAGATTTCAAGTTCATCTTTTGTATGTGGAGGATGGGAAAGTGAAGGCTAAGGAGGGGCAATTGGGACTCTTAAGTTTTACATACTTTCCCCAAATATCTTCTCTTCCTTAGTCTGAAAATGTTTACTAGAAATGTTCACTTCTAGCAGGTAAATCAAATGCAGAACATTTTCACTGAAATTTAAATACTGCTCTAAATAACAAGAAACAGCATCCAAAATTTCCTGTCAGTTTCCTCAAAAGTCTGTGTCACTTTTGAATATAGGTCTACTAAATTACTCAGAACTATGCTCAAAAATGTCCTTTCTCTTAACTTGAACTCTTTTATCATCTTGCCCTAAAATTTTCAGTTACAACCTGCTCTACAGCAGATACCAGTTCTGTTCCTGGTATTCTTTAGCACTGATTTTCATTCACAGCTGCTAAGATAAAAAGGATGTTGCAACCTTTTCCTCCATGTTTTTGGAAACATGAACATCTTTGAATAATGTTGATAGTTCTTGATGGTTTGCTTCTGGGAACAGATTTTGGCCCCTTCTGAAAATGGCAAAAAAACCCCAGCCATTCTTACTCTGTTTGGCCTTGTCTGTGTAGAATGAAAAGACAGGAGCAACTACCATATGTCCCATCAACTCAAATTTTCTCTGCCAAAAGTGGAAAAATAAACCTATTTGCTTTCAGACATTTCTTGTTCCCTTTCATGGGATTCAGGCAGAATCTGCCACAGTGAGGAATGAAGACAACATGTTCCCCTCTCCCCATGTCCAGCTGGAACCAGCCTCTGGACTCTTCTTTTTGTCAGGTCATATCTTCCCATCACAAGTCCAGATGGTACAATTTTTTCCCTCTTACATTTTTTCCTCAACTCTGAAAAAAAAGGAGCCCAAAGCAATGTTCTATTATTTTAGTGTGAGAGCTCTCTCTAGTGGCAAGGATGTTATTTGCCTTTATGTTTGTTTCAGTTACAAAATATTCCAAAAGGCTACCTGACTTTTGTCCCCACTGGAAGCATTGGTATCGCATTCACACTGCCAAGTATTTTAACATATTCTCCTAAATTTTTATACCACTTTTTTGTTTTTGCAGTAACATGGCTGCAAACTATTTTCGACTCAAACCAGTAAAATTTCTGTTGAAGTCTCAGGCACTAGACCTTTAATTATTTTCAGTTTATAATCTAAAACACTCTGATGTGGAGAATGAGAGGACACTGAAAATACAGACTGGCATCCTTTGAGGCTTCATGGGAAAGTACAGAGTGAGTAGGTTTGAGAACAGCCCTCATATTAAAAAAAGCAGGAAGGTTTGTTAAGATTCTTCAGTACAGGTGGAATTAAGATCAGGAGAAAGATTTCAGATGGATAAAAGTGGACCTTTTTTAACAGTGGTTGTTGATAGCCAGGACAGAATTTCTCCAAGAACATTAGGAATCTAGTCAAATCCTATCATAGCAAAATGTTCACCAACGTGTGATAAGGGAGAATACCAAAATGGGAGAGTGTTGCAAAGAAACAATGAAAAAGTTAGATACAGCTTTTATAAACAGGCAGAATATTTATGCTTTAAATTACATATAATTAGACTCCGGTCTTTTAATTTGGGGGCAAATCATATTTAGAATATATTTTTCTTGAAAAAAAAACCAAACTTGGAAAAAAATGCTAATGTTCCATTTTATTCTCTTTAGCACTTGAAGTTTCTGTTCTAAAATTGAGAAAAATGAATAAAACAATGTTTAAAATGGAAATATAATGTTTAAAATGGAAAAATATTTACATTTACAAAACAGTTATTCTGAAATTACCTTTTTCACAAAATTTTGGTTGAGGAACCAGATCAAAATGCAGTCATGTGAATAGCTCTATGTAAAATATAATTTTAAATAACTTCTGCATTAAACCTACGTACTGCTGTATCTAATTTAAACTTTGAACTTCATTAAAATTAGTGTGGTCTCATTCAAATAATCCTCTACAGTAGCAGTTGACTGGAAAATTACCTGAATGTCAAACTGAAATTTAGCTTCTTGACTTCACTCACAAACTAAAATCTCCCCAAACCCTCAGCAACAATGCTAAAGAATGCTAAGGTGCATACACAACGCTAAAGATAAGTACATTTGGATTGTATTTCACAATTCATTTTCTTATTTCAAGAATTCTCTTTGTGCTGGATTTACCATACATTTGTTGATGCTCTTTAAACATGGAAGCATGTTCTCTTATAAATATTCTCAAATAATTTTAGATTTCCTCCAGTGACCAGTTACCAGGTCTGGGTTAAGGCTTGCCAGGAGGAGGCTGGTTTGTGGGGAATGAAGGTTTGGACTTTGCTCACTGGGGAGCTCATGCTTCCCACTGCTGCATTTCATTCCCCAGAGCTGTTAATCCTGCTGCTATCCGCTTCTGCAGCCCTGCCCAGCTCCAGTGTGGTGGGTATGGATATCCCTGGAGGTTTCATTCAGAAGCCCCCAAAGCCTGAATTAGCTTATTCAAAAAATGCTCGGACTAGTGAGTGTGTCTGAATGACATATTCTCCCTGACAATAGTAAATTAGCACATTTTTATCTCTAAATCATCTCAGATATTTCAATGATGAGCAAGTACTTGCAGTTTCATTTCTGCTTATCCTTGCTGACTCTCAAATTATTCTGAAGCCACCAGCATTTCTAAAAGCAAGACACATTGATTTCCTCATTATATTAGGAAACGGCAAGTTAAGCAAATTTCAGAAGTCTTTTCAAACTCCGGAGTCTGTTCAGAAGTGATAAGACAAGACGTCATATTCAGCTCTGTAAGCTTTTGTGTGGAGATAGTTCTCAGCAAAAGTGTTTTTGTCCTAAGGAAAAAAAAAAAAAGAAAAAAAAAAGAAAAGAGAAAAAATGAAAAAAAGAAAAAATCTATTTTCCTCTTCAAGCTGGAAAAGGAAGGGGAAGATGGAATCTTCAAATTTTAATTCATGTACTACAACTGCTTTACTTGCTTTTCTCTATGCAAGGGAAACAGGGAATTTTGTATGCTAAAATTGACTTTTACACTGGATCCCACCATGCAAAATTGTTCTAACCTCAACTGTGCTTATCAAAGACATACAGGCAAAATAAATTAAAAAAAAAAAAAATTATTACCACTATGGCAAATTACATCTGTTCAGAAAAGAAAAAGGCAACCAGTAAAAAATTCTAATAGTGTGCATGTGAAAATCATTCCAACAGATGAAATCTTTCTGTATTCGTCCAACAAATGGCTTACAGCATGTTCATTTATTTTACATAAATTCGCCAGTGAACTCAAATAATTACTGGTTGTATCACATAGCAATGACTGGCTATATTCAGACGTTATATTACAAATACAAAGCAAATGCTTGCTACCATTTACTGCACCCAGGCAGTATGTTGCACTTCAGGAACTGGTATATGGTGAGCATAAAGTATGGAGATTACTGTGGAAATCATAATAATTCTTACTGCAACTACACAATCTCTTAAAATCGAATTATTTTTACAAGGAAATATGTGGGAGAAAGATATCTACCAAAAAGACAGCCTCCATTTCTATTTTTATTTCAGTTTATTCTGCTTATGATGTTCCAAATGAACCTCATAGTCATGGCTATAAGCAGAGACAATACCATCCCCTCATATGGTTTTTTGGGGCTTGGTTTTGGGTTGTGTGTGTGTGTGTGAGTTGTGTAGGTTTATAAAAAAAAATTATTTATCTAAGTTTACCTGTGAAATAACAAGTGGTCTCGGGTTTGCTAGAGCCATTTGCCTTGCTGTGGGTTTTCTGTGACCTCTGTGTGGAGAAGGAAATGCTACCCACAGCATTTACAGGGTCACTTTAAAACCTCACACTGCAAAATATTTTGAATGACATCCTATGGAGAATGATTTTGTCCAACAGTACAACGTGTAGAAACAAAATAAGAGCAGAGTATATGCAAAACAACATGTCTGGGAATGAGCAAATTATTCCAAAGGGAATAATATCACTGTCTAAGCATCATTCCTCCAACAGTTTGACTTGTAAAACAGATGTTTGAAACCTTCTGGTTAAAGCAAACTGACCTTCTTTTGGAGTAAATACATTCAAAAACATGTATTTATCTTGATCTTTTGTTTTCTTGGAGTAGTCACTCCTTGAAATAACAGTACACATTCATTTGTTCATACAGTCGAGTAACTCCATTCCAATTTTAACAGACAAAGACATCCACCCCATTAGTTTACATTGATTTCCTGGAAAAAAAAGGGTGTGCTGCCCTGAAGTGCCAAATATCAACAGAATATAAGGTTGTATAGAGGTAAAGCAACCTTCCCTCGTGTTTGAAAAGACACAGTGTAGTTTAGGTAAAACACTCAGCTACACAGACTCCAGGTACACTGACCTCTGCTCCTGAGGCTTTGGCAGGTGCTGTGTACAACAGAGGAATGCCTCCCACAGTATTAGCTGTGGAGAGAGTGCTGGGCTGACAACGAGGTCAGTCAGATCCCAGAGCCAGAAATCTTAACAGGAGAGGTAACCAAGAAACAACAGCAGCTGAGCAGGAAGAAGTTTCACCTACACATGTCTGTGCAGCCACTGAATCTTAATCTTTAAAGGATGAAAATGACAGCCCCTGGGAAAACATAACATTAACTTAACTATAAATTGCAAGAAGGCTGTGAGTGATCTGAAAGGTCAAAAGAATAAAAAATTGATGTCTTTGGTGAGCCGTATGTTTCTGAACTGTGGGGGAAATTCTGCACCTTAAGCAAAAAAAGGGAAAATTTGACATTAGTATAGGTTTTTTTGACAAACTGGTCTTTCATTTTTGATTAGTGAAGAACTTAGTGCATTCACCTCTTGTCTCCCAATGTGGCTTCAAAAATGAAAATTTCATTAACACCTATGTTCTTCTCTTGCAGAGCAGAATATGCACAGTGACCAGAGATCTGACAGGATTTAGTTTACTTATAACTTTATAAAGTTTAAGAACTTGATATGCTAACAGTGCAAAAAGAACAAAATTAAACTGCACAATGACAAAATGCTAACAAAACCCTAACAAAACCAGTAGTGAAGTTCATTTTTCTCCATGTCATGTCTTAAAATGTCCATTCTTCTGAAGGGTTGCTTTATCAGAGTTTTCTTACATTAATGCAGATCTCAAAAGTAGTTTTAGCAAATCACTTGATTTATACTAAAGAATTCATCTTTTTTTTTTTCTTTTTTAATCCAAATCTATGACACTTATTTCAAGCACATGGCTGTCTTTCATCATCTTTATACATCTTCAGTCAAATGACTCATTTTCTATTACAAAATAAAATTACTTTCTGGGCAGGTTCTTCACTCCTAATGAAGGAAGAAGGGTCAGGTACTGGTTTTGATACCATTAGGCGGCCCACCTATTCATGTAATTTTTATTACATTGTACTATAGTTTTGCATGCAAATTTCCAGAGTTTATGGTTGTTTGGATCATATGCTCTGTTTGAGCATTGTTATCTGTTTTTCTCATTCAGATGCTGCTTCATCTTTTTAAATGCCATCTTCCTTCCCTCTTCTCATTCTCAGGTCTTTCCCAACAGCTGTTTTGTACTGCCACGATGTCAGTATGGCATCTTCATAACATTAAAACCCAAACATAGGGCCACAATTATCTTAGCTATCTTTTCATCTTCTGCATTTCCACATCATTCCTCTTAGTGAAGTTTAATTTACCTGAGGTTATTTGTTTTGCTTCTCTAGGGATGTTTAATATGAGCCAATTGTGGTGGCATTTCTGGGGTGGTCCTTTGCCCATGTGGTTTTAATTCCCTACAGCAGCAAGAAAGTGTTTTTATTTTTTTTTAACAGATTGGTGTTAAATCTTTAGAATCATAGAATCAGAATACCTTGGCTTTGAGCCAAGTCCTGCAGATTGCTCTGAATCAAGTCCAAGGCTGTGGTGCTCTTCTGGGCCTGTTATCTGGACACTCTGCAACAACACCTAAAAATTTAATCTCCAATTCACATTCCAGTGTGACATTTGACCAGTCTGTATGAGGGTAATTGCAGTACAGTTATTTTTCTGCCCTTGAAATCTCTGATTTCTCTCAGCATATCACAGTCAATGAACCCATCTCAGTCAGACAATTGATAATTTTTTTGTTATTATTTATTTGTTCTTTTGAGGTTTGAGATTTCAATTCATACAGATTCTGTGCTAGTTACTGAGGTAGTTAAACTGTTTCTTTCCTTTTCTTTGATCTCAAGGCCTTTTAACATGCAAAAAAATTCTGCTGACAGCAAAATTACATGTCTTTCCTGTATGTTTGGTATCATGATATTGCAGTGTTCTTGCTTGCTTCACATAGCTTTCTGACAGGTCTTGTACATTGACATCTTCATTCAAGGCTAAAGAGTCAAATTCCTCTTTCTTCATTTACATTTCTAGCACTTATAGAAAACCACAATCAAGCTGGGGATGATTACTGATTTTGATTTGAAATGGCAATATAGATTGTGCTGGGTATATTATCCTCTTAATTTGACTAGCTGTTCTAGCAGCAGACAGTGAGCTGCTTAAAACTGATAGAGAGGCAGAAGTGAATTCTCTTTTTGACTCAGTAATAAAAGGTGCAACAACCATTTCCTGAAAGCAATTCAGTTGTACTTCCTGGTGTCTTCTGCTCCAACAATCTCATATTATATGGTAATATCAGCAGAACCTACGAATCTATTAAACATCCAAAACTGTAAAAAAAAATAATTCTGTGCATGGTAAGTAAAGCAAGGACAAAAATACTGTCTCCAATAGGATTTATTATTATTATTATTATTATTATTATTATTATTACTTATTCTCTCATCTAGGCTACTTCTAACAGGCAATTTAAAATCCAGATCATGATATGCCAGTGCTCATAATTATTCTGCATGTCTTTCAGCTGTCTGCTTTATCAGCTTATTATTGATCTCTACATAAACTGAGGTAAGAAGAGAATTATCTTCAGACCTGAAGTAGGACACGGCTGTGAAGAAAAAAAAAAAACAAAAAAAGAAAATGATAAAAAAATTAAAAATAAAAGAAGTATTGGCATAGATCTGGGGAGGGAATTTCATCCTTTTATTTCATCCTCTAAATACTCAGGAAGCTTTCCTATTTTAAGAAAATCCAGCATTTTTGTAGATTTTTTTATATTTTATTAGTAAGTTGAAAAAATTATAAGAGCCTAAGATATATATACACACACACACACATATATAAATACAGATAACTATAGAGAAAGGAAGGAAAGGGCTTCTGAAGTGCAGCATAGAATCCTTCAGAAGGTAACAGATCTGAAATAGAAACCCCCTTTCCAGGGGGGACTCCATCTGCATCCCAAACACAAGCCCAGGTCTGCAGCACAGGCTCTGCAATCAGCAGCAGCTGCATGCTGTTACTGAGGTATAAAACCCCTTTCTTTGTTCTTCACATAGCACTTTAAGACCAGCTGACAAATGGGGTCTTAAAATCCATTTCCCATACACCATTCCTGTGGTCACAAATGTAATATATTTGACTCTGGTTAAGGGTTATGCGTGCAAGGGCTGTTGGGGTCCACCTCATGCCCAGGTGGCTGAGTCCCAATCCCTGGATCTCTTTAAAGGACATGTAGGTGTGGCATTTAGGGACATGGTTTGGTGGTGGATTTGGTAGCAATAGTGTTAGGTTTATGATTGAACAAATGATCTTAAGGGTCTTTTCCAGCCTAAATGGATCTGATCCTATATTTCTGGTACTAGCTCTCTGAGCACACCAGCTTGCTCCAAACCCATCTGCTCTAACATACAGAAATGACAAAATTATTCCCATATTACCAACCTTGGAAATTAATTTCACTATTTCCTATGGTTTTATGCCTCAATATTCGTTTGTTGTTTTTTTTGTTTTAATTTTGCAAGGGACAGTTCCTCGAGTCATCCATCCACTGATCCCAGTTACTCACAAATTTTCGTAGGCCATACTTGTCTTTCATTCCTTTCAGGCTGCACTGTCATGGCTTCCAGAGATGGCTCTGTTTGTAATAAAGATATACTCAAGCATGGAAAGCAGGCATGGCCCCCTCAAAAGATTGTGTGAATGTTTATTTGACAGTCAGATGCTAAAGGGTACGGAGGGAACAACCAAATGAAAATGCAAGAGAGCAGAAATTTTGAACATGGAACTATGAACTAAAGTCTGGCTAATGGCACATCTTCCTTTTACAGGGCTTAATCTGGTTTAGGTGCAGAGAGTTTAATTAAATCAAAAATCAGATAAACATAATTGCTCATTCCAAATTCACAAGTTACTTTTTGGAAAGGCTTAAAATATGTTCTTTAGAATATTTCTTGCAGGAGATGAAAGAGTTCTGCATTTGGACAGGGGTCTCAGCTGTTTTATACCCAACCTAAGCAGTTCTCCAGAACTCCCTTGCTGTGGCTGGATCTAAAATTCACCTCTGTTGTGTTTCTACACAACAGAATTACTTATAAAGTTTCTGAAAATCTGAAATGTAGACTATCCCAGATTACCTAAGAAGCAAAGGTAATAAATGATGAGCAGCATGAAAGTGTTGTGGTGTTTTTGTTAAACAGATCTGCTTAAGTGGATAACTCTTCAGACTCATAGAATCAGAATATCTTAAGTTGGAAGTGACCCATAAGGATCATTGTGTCCAAGTCTCTGCTCCTCACAGGACTGCCCAACACTAAACAGGATCACTAAGAGTATTCTCTAGAGTCTCATTGGATGCTGACAGGTTTGGTGCTGCAGCCACTCTTTTTGGGAGCCTGTGACTAAGAACCTTCTGGGAGAAGGATCTTCTCCTAATGTCCAGTCTGAGCTTCCCCTGATGTAGCTTCATTCCATTTCCATGTGTCCTCTTGCTGATCACCAGAAAGAGAAGATCAGCACCCCTCTGCTGGCCCCCCCCACCAGGAAGCTGTAACTGCAATGAGGAACCACACAGCCTTCAGTTCCACTTCTACTGTGTGCCACTGGAGTAGCATGGCATTCCCAAAGCAAGACTCCAGTGTAGTCTTGTACTGACGTTTCAAATTTCACTGCTGCCGGTCATGCTGTTTCAAATTCCATGTACTGCATGTCAGTGGGGGTTTTCTCCATTTGTTGCTGGGTAGATGAAAAAGAATGAAAGGTAGTTGAGAGCAGGATTATGGCCTTTGTAAGACTTGCTATATAGTCAGAGCCTGCTTTTGCCTTATGTACAGTAGCTGAGTCTTGTCATTTCCATCCTGCCCTTGAAACGATCTCTAATGAAATGCAGCAGAATCTTATTCCCATAGGAGATTGATTATTGTGCAGTTTCACACTCATTTAGCTCTTCCTTTTCTGTTAGAAGGGTATGAGCTGATTATTTGCACCACTGTCCACAGCCTTCTGCTTTCTCCATTAGGGAGCTTCTACAGCTTCTGCAAATTTCTTCATGAAAATAACTTCTTATTTTCTGAGATTATTATATAACCATTGAGGAAAAAAAAAAAAAAAGTTGTTTCTCCCTTATAAATAAAAATAAGAAATTAGTAGAAATAAAGTATCTAATATACCTTAAGTGAAAAAACAGTTAGCATATAACAGGCAGGAAAGGCAGAAGAAAACAGTGTGGGAAAGGGAATAGAAAAAAAAAATAAGGAAAAGGGGGAAGGGGGAGTGGAAAGGAAAAGGAACCTTAATCTTATAATGAAATTAAAATCAAATTGCTGTTAATACCACTTCTTTTTATTCTGCCTCTTGTCATTGAAATGTCAATATGACTTTGACTTGATGAGGAAAGCTGGAGAAAGAACATTCACAGCAAATGAAATAGTGAAGGCCTTTCTGCAACACAGGAAAACGTTATCTCTTTAAAGGGACAGGAGGCAGGACACATTGTGGGGGAAAGAGAATTTAAGGGTCTTGGGCTCCAGTTGTGAACTCAGTTGTAGAAAAAGACAGAATGCCTGATACAACTGTTCCTAAATTACCTACACTCTTGGTTATGCAACATATGCAGCCCAGGATATGCATCCAGAAGCACATCAACTCTGTTTAAATCTTCGTATCCTTATAATCTGCAATTTAATCATTTAGGCAGTTCCACAAAAATATACTGTGCATTATGAACAGAAAAACTTACTGGTGCCTTCTCCATGGAGACTGAACCATGTCATCCTGACAATTCAAGTAGATATTGTGTTTTTATAATTAGATTATGTAAAACACTATTGGATATACAATTTATAACTATTTATTAGCTAGCTTGACAGTAGGTATGTATGGATATTGTTCTATATAGAGGGTATTTCACTCCTACTCAAGACTGGAATCTCCCTCAGCGTTCTGTATCGTCCCAGAAGTTTTCTTTCAAAGCAGGTATTGATGTTTTCCAGTCTCATTAGGGCCCTGCCATCTGCTGCCTTGATGACTTTGCAAGGAAGGCTGAGTGATTTAGGATACTTCTTGACAGTATCAAAGATTTTCTTTTAACTTCCTTGTTCTGTGCTCTGCTCTATTGATGAATCCCTCTTACTTTGCCTCATCAGTTGTATCTCCCAATCAAAGTCCCCACATGCCACTCATTCATTTTCAGTCTATGATATTTCCTTGATTTCAGCACTTGTCTCTCATTCACAATGCCTGATCCCTCATACATTATCCATGCTTATTCCATGTACCTTATTTTTGATCCTGGCATATGACAGCCTGTTTTCAGAACCATGTTTCTTTAATCTTTTCAGCATTGATGTTACTAGTTCCCTTTTTGATATCTCAGATCACTTGTAAATGACTGCCCAACAGTTGTAACATATTCACACATATTCTAACAAGTTTTTATTGTAGTTTATAATTTGTGCAGATGTAATATTGAAGCTGTAATTTCAGCAAGCTACAAAACAACTGTACAACCACAGATATAACAACCCGTTTCACCTTAGACTAAAATGGAATAATCCTATGGATTAATAGCATATACAGGCAAGTGCTGTTCCATATATAAGCAAGTCCAGTTCCTTGGTTTGTTGGTTTGTTTGTTTGCTTGTTTTTTTGTTTCCTGTAATTTTAAGTGGGAGATGGATAAAGGCTAGGGGGAAAACATAAAATGACAATACAGCCATTTCTTTAAATCACAGATGAGTTCTCATTGTTTTTTGTAAATTTGCATTTCAATCAAATGTGTGTTTTAACACAGTTAGCTATTATTTATACTATTTCTATTATACACCTAAGTATTCTAACATAGACTTTTCTCTAAGGGAGGAAAAAGAGGGAAAAAATTCTATGTGAAGTCTTCAACTAAAAGACCTATACAGTTTTATATATTACCTAAAATTTTAAATGCAGTTTAAAACAAAATTTTTGAGATGTTTTATTATCTTAAGACTTTTATCCTTCCTCTTCCTGATATAGTAAATGATGAAAACTATAAGAAGACAATGCATAAGAGAACAAAAACAATGATCAAAGAACTAGAAAACATTTTTTCTGAAAGCCAGTAAGAACTAGGTTTCTGTTATTTGAGATCTGGACACACAGGAGTAATATGACAGGTCTTCAGAAGTGTGAAAACTTCCAGTGGGGACAAAAGGGAATAAAGTTTTATCTTTGTTCTTTTTAGACAAAAGCAAGAGGTAAGGATTTTAAATCACTTCAAAAGAAGATCTACATTGGAAATTACACAGAAAAACATCTTGCAACCAGAACCATTCAACATCACAGACAGGATCTTGGAAGGGCCCAGAATCTGTATTACATAAATGTTTACGTAAGACAAACATCTGTCAGGAAAAGTTTGGTTTCTGTGATGATCTTCCTTGTGGGACCAAGAAAACAAAAAAAGGCCATGGCAATATTTGATTCTGTAAATACAGTATGAGTAATTGACATCTCAATCTTCTGTTAAAACAACTGAATGTAATTAATAAAACAACAAATAGATTCAGATTTAATTACAAGCAAGCAAAACAAATGTGTTCAAGCAGAGAAGGTAACATGCCTGTCTTACCTGCTGTGTTGCTGTATATAACCTTGAAATTCTGGAAGTGAAAATTGGTTCCACAGAGCTAGCAGCAGATAACTGCAAGGATCAAGAGAAGATTTGTGGCAGGATTATCCGTAATACGAAATGTGTAGGTAGTAATATGGTTCTTAGCTCTGGTACCAAAAGTGATCAAAGCAAGCCATCAGAAAAAGTAACTTCAGTGAAATATGAAACAGTCAATCCAGAAGTGACATATAATGAAGACCTCAAAAATCCCATAAAAATGCTAAGGAAAGAGATACTCAAAGGGTGTTCAAAAGGGATCTGTGGTATAAATTGTTATGTAACCAGCATCAGTATATTTGTTCTTGCATCATGTCAGAAAGTGTTTGAAATTAATCAGAATTTTGAAATAGATTTGATATATCAAGCTAATGAAATGGAAATCTAAAATGTCATTTGCTTTTGTAATACAATTGAAAACCATATTTATTAAAATGTCAGCATGTGCAAACAGCTATTAGTTTTGCTGTTTCTGAATATTTTTTCCCTCTACTCAGCTAAAAGGTAAATATATGTCTTACATAGTGCTATATGGATACAATTCATTTGTTTATAACTGCACTGAGAAAGAGTTGTCCTGCATCAGGCAAGGGTCCACTTAGTCAAGAATCTTGCATTTTGTGATTACTAGGATTGGATGCTTGGGATTAGCATATAAAACATAGACAAATACAGAGAAATGCTTTCTTTCCAGTATGCTTCCCCAGTTTTCAGAAAAATTCTGTCTGAAAGAATTCCTAACATTTTTGTTTACAAGACTTTCATGGATTTTTCTTTCAAGAATTTGCATAATTACTTTTGAAACTAAGCTATAGTATCAAGAATATACTGTGACAAAATGTTGCACAGTATAATTGAGTGACACTGACATTTCTTTTAATGGCTACCTGACAACTTTATAGAAATCATCTCCATCCCCTTCATCTCTGTTGGGAAAACAGTGACTAAATAATTTCCTAAATAGACTTCATGGCTCTAATTTCTTTCCTCTAGTCATATCATATTTCTAGTCATCTCTTCCCAGACTAAGACTTTCCAGACTCAGTTTAATATTCCCTGCTGTAAAAATACAGGATTCCCTGACTCTGATCGTCCTCTTCACTCTTCACTTTATTATTTTTGATCTACTGTTTCATTTTTTGAGATGTGAGAATCACAAGTATTCCTGAGATGTGGGATCACCACAGAATTGCACATTCTCTTTAAAATAACTGCAGACTTCTAGTAGGAAAGCAGGTCTGTGCCAGTGTAGAAAGGTTGTTCAAGAACACATTATTAGCTCTTGCTATGCAAACACTGCTAATGTTAAAGAATAAATCAAAATTTAAAGTATTTAGACCTGTAATATCAGTTACACATAAATTTTTACAAAAGCTATCAGAATGCGAAAACATTCACATGTTGAGGTACCAATGCTTCTTAATTCAAATCACACGCAAAATATAAATTGTTGATTTTCTCTCCTACTACTCCCCATTATGTCACCATCCTTCCAAAATGAGTGAGCATCTACTTCCAGCTATTATCTATATACTACTGTAAAATACCAACAGGTTTTCTTGACCTTCTCGCTCACAATAACTGCAGCAAATCTACTTTGAAATCACATGATATTAAACAGGAGCAACGATATGTGTGCCTGGGAAAAGAGGAGTAAAGAGAGAAAAAAACAACCCTTCTCTGGTTTTTTTTTAGGCTTTGGAAAAAGTTGTTTGGGTTTTAGCTGAAAGCATCTCTTGTTATCAGTTTTTCCAGACTTATTTCTCAAACCTAAGTTTCAGTTTCTGGTTTTATTTATTTTAAATTGCACCAACTTTTTGCTCAGAAGACTGTCTCTCTTCTGAGTTTGCATGGCTGCTCTCTTCTGGTAAAAGACTCTCTAGGAGCAGCCCTATCTATCTGAAATAGCTCTGTATATATCCTCTCTCTTTTGCTAATTTCATATGTTCATTTTTCTCTTAATGTTTTGTTCTCTGCTTCTGGTAATCTTCACTCCTCATATTTTTAGAAAATTCAGCTATGTCACTGTGAAGTCTCCTCTTCTTAAATAAGGAAAAAAAGCTGAACTTCTTTAATCGTGCTTCATAACTAGTATTAATTTATCTTATTTCACTTGCATTCCTCTAAAGCAATTATAGTCACTCTTTTTCTTCTTAAGTGCAGATGAAAATTAGGATAAAAGCAGTAGGGATTTTTCCTCCCCACTTTTTATTCCTAGCAATTTGTATTAACTATGTATCCCTACTTTTCTCTTTCCATGACTCAGAATGAAACATATACTGTATCTTAAATTAGAAAAATATAATCTCTAACAACCTAAGTACAGTACTTAAATGTCCTAAATCCCTGCTTTTACATTCCCTATAGCAGTTGTTCCCTCAACAGAGTTTCATCTGACATCCTGGATATCTGGCTGTTAAATACCCTTCCCAAAAGCACTCATGCTTTTATAGTCAAACTTTTAGCCGAAGTTTCCAGTGATAACCTGCACAGCATTCAGATTTTATTTAGATGACGGTCATTTCTTCTCTGCTTTCTTAGTTTTCTTGCTTAGTTTTTCACTTATATCAAAACTAACTGGTGCCTTATAAACTTATTCACCATTAACACTGTACCAAGCAGGCATGCACAATAAATGTCTGTAAAATACTCTTTGGGACCACTCCATGTTCAAACAGGAAAAACTTAGTTGCCATTCATTTATTAAATAAAAGGTTTCAAATTAATATTTTTCTCACTTAAAAAAAAGAAAAAAAAGCTGGGGAAAATTTTGAATTACTTTTCTGGCAATTTGAAGTAATTTCTTTGATCAGACAGTTTAGATATGCTTTTTAAAAATAGTTGGTTTTATTTGGATAATATCTTAGCATTCACCCATTGTCACTTCTCTAAATCATAAATTTTAAGTTTAAGAATCCCTGACAAGAAAATCAAAGAAATGCTGACCTATTTCCGCTCTGGAAATAATTATTAAAGCAAATGAGATTTGCTTGTCTCAAAGGAGTAATTTTGATTTTTCCTAATTTTAAAAATATTTAAATATAAGCTCAAAGTTCTAAATATCAGCTTTTTCCTGTGAAGACAGCTTGAATTTTATTTTTTTATAAACTTACACTAAGTAGTTAAATATAAATGGGCAAAAGAAAAAAGTAATAATTAAAAAAGCTCTTTACACTACATGACCAAGGCATTTGATATGCATTTAATTAAATGTTATTAGCTTATGGAAAATTATGAGATTTTAACTAGTTCCCTGGTTTAGAAATAATATATTTTTTATTACCTCCCTCCCAGACATGAATAGGCTGGGGTGTATAAACCTAGGGTGTTTTAGCTATCTATATTCAGGAAAGGTTTTGCCAAGGAAACAATTTTAAAGTTAGCCTTCCAAATTAAGGCTGAGTCAGGGAGGAACAGCCTCTTGAGTCTTGTGCTATTATTAGATTATTGGATATCAGCAGTATGTTCCTTGCAGGCATCACAGACCAGGTGATTTTCCTCCTCTTGCACTCTCTGCTCCTCCTTGTCCCTTGAACAATTGTTTATCACGTTCATCCTGTTGAGATCTGGGTCAGTTCAGCAGCTATTTGCAGAGCTAAGTGTGTAATACACAGCAATCATTTCATTAACATAGGTTATTCTTACTATTATTGTTGTATTTTGGTTTTGTTGAAAAATATCTCCAACAGAAATAGCCAGGAAATATGATGTAAAATAACTTGCAAACCTTCTTGTTTTCAACTCCACTTACTTTTCAAAATGTTTAAATCTTCACAGGGTAGTTGCTAGAAAAGGTTTTTTAAAATTTGCAATCAATAGACAGGCCCCCATTCCCATTTCACTTTTTAAAATTCAAATAGAAATATTTGAAAATAAAAAAGTTAAAAAATCTGAAATTTTACCCTGAAACGTGCTGCCCAGAGAGAGAATTCTTTCAGTAAAGTTCCTATATAGCTTAGCAGAAACAGATTGCAAAAACCTTGCAAGCCAAGCCTATACAATATTTCACTTCTTTTTCAATTAAAGTAGTTCTATTTTTGCACAAGTCAGCATCTAATGCACAAAGTCCTAGACAATCTGAATAAACATACAACTTTCCCTATAAAACTTGTGATGGTACAAAATGTTGGGGAGTCCTTTTGAGATGCAGACATGAACTTAAACTCACAGTTGTCTATCCCACAACTTTATCTACATTAAACATATCTCATGGGGCATTAGATCTGCTCTTAATTCAGTGCATACCTGCCACACTCATAGAAATTCTCATTCTGATTAGAGCACGTACACTGGACAAAGCCAGAAATCCAATTCATGCTTTCTGTAGTTTATTCCTGCAGCCTTGTTGGCAAGTCAAGAGAAGCTGTCAACTTTTGTAGCAGCAAATACTCATTTAATTTGGGAAAACTGCCAAAAAATAATAGAAATTGTAATACTAATGGCAATGATAATTATGGATAGCATTATTCAAATTGCCATAAAAATGATGTTACGAAAGGCCTACCTCATAAGAATGAAAAAAGAATCTTAGAATTTCTACCAAAAATGCCAGCATAAACAAAGCAGACTTTAGGTGACACGAAGCTTCTGCCTGTGCATGATCCCTCCATCCATTACACAAGTCCAAGTCCACTGACACCAGTAGCAGAACAGTCTTGATTTAAACTGATGCACTGGAAGAGAGAATCAAGCCTTCGTCAGAATCCTCACTGACTTGCCATTAGTAACATTATTCCCAGAATGCCTGATATAATCTCCTTGTGTGAGTAACTATCTTCTGTTTGTTCTTAGCAAAATACTATTAGATATTTTGGTTTTGATAAAGGTCATGTGAAAATGGGGTCCTGAGCAAACTGATCTAGTGGGTGGCGTGTCTTCCCATGACACGTGGATTGGAACTGGATGGATTTTGGAGGTCTCTTCCAACCCAAACCATTCCATGATCCTATGGTGATCCTGAGCCTTTTAACATCAACAGCCAAAGTCTGTTGGCTCTGACTGTACTGAGTCAAAGCCAGTGCTAAAGGGTTTGGGTTGCTTGCTCTGTAATGATTTTCCAGCAATTTATAAAGCTATTAAGTGCAGTAAATTTACACCACCAAATAAGCTTATGCTAAGTACCCAACCCATCTGCAACCTGACAAATATTACAGATCACCTCACGCCCATTTTTCTTCCAGCTCTGTCATTCCTCCCCCAAGCAGGACTGATGGTGTTACACAGCCCTGCCATGACACGTGGCCAAAGAGCGTCTCAATCTGCAGCATACCTGGGACACAAGCACCCTGAACCTTGGGCTGAAACTCTCCATGGGAACTATATTCCAAAAGAGACAGTTTTTGAAATGAAACAAAATATTTTTTGTATTCACTGATCGGAAGCATGCAGTATTTTACATTGTAATTCTCTCAACTAATACACAGTTCAGCAGCAAGTTTAAATGGAATTGTGGTAAGGATAATTTCAGGCGTCCTAGTTCTATTTCTGGTGTCTAATTGAGTATATTTTTAACTTTCAATTTAGCTTAATAGGAACTAATTAGTGAAATCTAATTAGATGCCTACTAACAATTTCTGATTCACTGTTTGTTCCTGAAGTCTTATTTTGTGTCACTAGAATGTTAGTGGGAAAGCAAGTGACCCTGAAATAGATGGGACTATTTGAGTTTCCAGGTACTGCTCTGTATCAGTAAGGCCTTAAATAAACTGATATGATCACAGGCACATAAAAAAACATAATAAAAATTCTGGCCTGAGAAAAATGTGTCTCAAAAAACATGGCTGCTAATCATTTCTTCTATTTCACTATTGTTCTGAGCAAAGATGTACATACTGTTTGAGTTAGCTCCCTCTCTTTTTTTCATAAAACTCTACTCTAAGTTACTGCTGCAGAAAAGACCACTTTCTTCTGTTTTATACAAGTGCCATACCCTCCAGAGAGCATAATTTCAAAAGGCTTCAGAGAGTCAATATATTCTCCATCTAGTTGGTGGGGTTTTCTCACAAAGACTGTTTTTTGAGTGACAAAAATAATAATAAGTTAGTTCTAGGTGAGAAAAGAAAAACTTCTGATCTTCTTATTATCAGCATCTAACAACTACTTTTAACTTTGTATTTTTTTCTGTTGGTTTGGGTTTACATCATTTTTTTTTCCTTCATGGTGTCTTTCATTTCTTCTAATCTGTATATGAATACAGCTGATGTGCGAGGGTCTTTCACCCACTTCTGCTGCTTCCTCTTGAGGTGCTCAGATGATGCTGCAGCTCACTTCTTCATGGTCAATGGGCATCTGTTCAGGTGTCTGTAAATGTGTTCTCTGCTCTGCTGGGAGCTGAGGGTCACTCTTAGTAAGTCAGCAGTGAGGGAACTTAAGCCAACAAAAATTCAGGAAAATCAAAGATTAAAGGCATTATTTTGTGTTTCATGTTGCTCCCTCAGCAGTGCAACACCAAGAATCTATCAAATTTTTTATTTCTTATATTGTAGTTATTAAAAATTCCATATCTCCAAAGACAATAAAATTATTAAATAATATTATATTCTGTTTGTGCTGTTTGGAAAAAAGCATCTTTCACTCAGGTTTTTTCTAATAGACATTCTGCACTGGGAAACAGGTTTACGTGAAGGTTGTCTGATGTATTCTAGGACAAACCCACAAACATTAACTCCAGTACCCAGATTCTCAGGAACATTTCTGCATTTCTAGGTACCTGACTAGACTTGCAATCCCAGCTGTTAGCCTGTGTTGTAACTGAATTTCCCTTTTTAAGTGATTCAATCTGACTCAGACTGGTGTCCAGCAGCTTGGAAAGGCTGTTAATGTGATGTGGCAAACTTGACATTAGCTGCCTTGGTTAAGGCCAAGAAACAAATCACACAGAGCTTAACAGATCAGAGACAGCACCTTGAATTTTACATAGAAATGAACTGAAAAAAGTGGAGGTTCTGGCTAAATGAAACTTATGCTTCTTTGATGGGCAAATGTATTATGAAGTTTTGTGTTCTTACAGTGTCTGCAGTAAATTGAGCACCGTACAGTCATGCAGTACAGCACTCTCAATGACTTGGAGGCATCCTTTGAAGGCTACATTTGACAGAAAAGATGATAAATGCCAGGATAAATGGAGATTTAATGAAGCCTTTGGGCACTAAAGACAATGGATTTCTGGAAGAGGTTTAATTCCATTGGCACGTCCAAATTTACTCCTTCCCTTTACTGCATGTAAAATTTTATTTAGCTACACTCTGCTGACCAGAGGTTTTAAGCCCCATCATGGCTTGGTCGGTGAGTGACAGGCCCACAGCTGAGATCCAAGAGAGATGCAGACATGGGCATTTGGCATAATGCAATTCAGCAGCCTGCCTCCAGCCATCAGTCAGCAGACACTGGGAGAAAAACTGAAGGGAAAACATGTTCTGGTGAATAACATGTGAGAGATGATCACTGGCCAGGAATTGCACAGGACACTCACCCCGAGATCTTCCCAAGGAGGGGAAGGGAGAACCACTCCACCAGGCTTCAAACTTCCCTGCCTGTCCCTTGCCACAGACTGAGTCTCTCAGCCAGGCATGCTCAGGGCACGCACTGCTTGCTCCAGCCCCATGGTGTAAATGTGAAAACAAAGATAAGTGACATCGTGACATCCTTTTTTTTTTTTTCCTAATTTTTAAAAGAGGACAAGAAGAAGAATATTTAGATAGTTAGAAACTGGGAGTCTTTCCATTTTATCCTGATACGATGTACTGTAGGGATGCACTTAGGTCATAAAACCTGTGAGAGCTAGAAGCAATGGATCTGGGTGTTAAATTAGAAAGCTAGAAAATGTTCTGATATTTCTAACTGTTCTTTATTTTTACTCTGGTAGACAATAACAATGACAGGAGGCTTCAGCCTGCTGGTTTCATTCATTGTCTACGCCACTATTCTAGCAGAAGTGAAATAGACTGGACTGTAGTACTGCGGCTTGTCTCTATTTTGTTTCAATGTCTGGATGCCCAAATAA
This sequence comes from Aleadryas rufinucha, assembly GCA_013397815.1. Taxonomy (NCBI): domain Eukaryota; kingdom Metazoa; phylum Chordata; class Aves; order Passeriformes; genus Aleadryas; species Aleadryas rufinucha. Next base: position 158,290 of record VZTH01004651.1, read on the forward strand.
GCATAGATGATAATCTCAGCAGTGGTGTAAGTGCTAGAAGAGCTGTGAAGAGGTGTATTTTACAGTTAAATTTTTATTTGTCTCATGGAATTCTGAATGTTTCTATTTCTTGGGGCTGGTATTGTCTGCAACAGTAAGATGTAAGCAAATGAAACTGGAGGCCTTGAGTTCTACAGATCGGGGCTGGAAG
>VZTH01004651.1:164409-178366 GCA_013397815.1 Aleadryas rufinucha
GATGTACTGTAGGGATGCACTTAGGTCATAAAACCTGTGAGAGCTAGAAGCAATGGATCTGGGTGTTAAATTAGAAAGCTAGAAAATGTTCTGATATTTCTAACTGTTCTTTATTTTTACTCTGGTAGACAATAACAATGACAGGAGGCTTCAGCCTGCTGGTTTCATTCATTGTCTACGCCACTATTCTAGCAGAAGTGAAATAGACTGGACTGTAGTACTGCGGCTTGTCTCTATTTTGTTTCAATGTCTGGATGCCCAAATAAGCATAGATGATAATCTCAGCAGTGGTGTAAGTGCTAGAAGAGCTGTGAAGAGGTGTATTTTACAGTTAAATTTTTATTTGTCTCATGGAATTCTGAATGTTTCTATTTCTTGGGGCTGGTATTGTCTGCAACAGTAAGATGTAAGCAAATGAAACTGGAGGCCTTGAGTTCTACAGATCGGGGCTGGAAGCAAGCATGTAGGTGTCCATAAATCATCATGTGACGTAAGGACTAAGGCACGGACTCAGACCGGCAGGGAATCTGAGACGTTTATTCAAAGAAATGAGCTGGTTTTATACACTTCTTCAAGATACAGTATTTCCTTTTATGGTATTTTTCCCTAAGCGACCTATCACACATTGCCACATCAGCAGTACACTTTCTCAATGTCCCTATATGGGGGTGATCACACACTGCCCACCCATCAGGCAGCTTCTCCCAAGGTCAGGTGGTGACAAGCTTCCTTGTGCTGCCATGGCATTCTGCAGGCACATCCCACAGCGCACAGCTCAATTCCATCCCATCTCTCTCCACAACCATGTGACTTCTGAGGGGTTACTGGTGCTGGTTGAAAACGAGCAAGTCCAAAGCCGTGTGTGGCTTTGGATGTATGTCCAGCTGAGAGCCTCTTCTGCCATGGCACCATTTCAAAGGGAACAGAGGAGCAATTGCTGCTGTGGTCTGAACATACACTGATGAGTTGACAGATGTGCACTTGCCAAATGCCCAGGGTCCTTCACAATCCTCAGGGATTCGTAAAAGGTAAATAAGAAAACCTCTGGAAGCTGAATCAAACATACTGGGAGTGTGATTCCTCACAAAGCATTTGGCCACAAACTCTGTTTGCACTGTAATGACTTCATTTATTCATGAACAACTGCAGTCTAATTGTTTTGTCCTATGAAAAGGTTTGCTGACTTCACTGCTACCAGTAGAAGTGACAGAAGGGCTGGATCTCTCCCTTTCACTGTCTCAGCTACAGGCCTTTGTAACAGCAGCATCCTTCAAAACTAGTAAGTCATGTTTTGGCAAAAGCAATTAGGAATTTTATAAGCTATCACATGAGGATTCAGCATTCACCTCTAGGTCCCACCATCTTAAGAATGAAATATTGAAAACAACAGTGAACATGACAGCGTGGCTTTTCCTTGGCATAAGAAATAACACTCCTGTATCACATGCAGATGTTGAGATTGTTCTTTAATTTATAATTTAAAATCATACAGCTACTTTAAGCCCCGGGCAAGGATACTTCGTTCATGCTAAATAAAGTGATCCTTCTTTATAAAAAAAAAAATATTGACTCTGTCTATTGAAAACCACGTGTATGTGAAAAATGTTTATACCAGAAAATAAAATAGGACAAACTGGAGCAATAGATTCATTTCTCTGTTACCAGGTCAAGGTGTAAACAGGAAAGTAAAATATATATATTTTTTAAATTGAATATATCATTGAAGTGTTCACAATATAAATCTACTATTAATATTAACAATGTATACATTTTTATTATATTCACACATATTTATAACAATGAATTGTTAACTGTATATGCAATGTGTTGAATTTAACTGCTTCAGGAGAAAAACTTTTCCTTGAAAAGTTCTTTAATGAAAGAGGAGAAGAGCAGGGAGAGAAAAGGGGATATGTTGGGTGATGAGAGTTCAAAAGGTAAAGCTGATAATCTCTCTTATTATACCAGTAGGAAAGGAAGTCCTTTAAAGGCTATAATCAGCATTGATGCATCTCACAAGATTTTTGGTGGAAAAGCATTATGAAAGTACAAATCAGGTTTAAAAAAAAATCCTAACAGTGAACTGATCCAGAAAAAAAAAATCTCTGAGATTTTGAAAAATCTCAGTTTTGCAACTTGTTTGCTGTCCTATGGAGAAATAAATTTCAAAAATAGTTTACTTCAAGCTGACCTTTATTATAATTGATTTAAAGGACTTCACAAGCAATCTTTTGATAGGTTGTGGGATTTTTTTAGTAAAAACTATGACTTGTCAAAGGGACTAAAAAAAGAATTACAATAAATGGCAGTCCACGTACCTACTAATAAAGACTCCCAATGTTAACTTTAAACCATGTCAGAAATATACAAATTCAAAGGTGTAGCTCAATGCTAATTTTGACATAAAGCTCCAGATGTTTTACTGTTTTGTATTCTGTTATTCACAATGATAAGCTACTTTCTTCACCTAAACTGTATAGGAGTGATTTTTAGAAAGTATTGTGGGTATTAAGGATTGTAAGACAATTTCAAGTATTTGGAAATATTCATTTCCAGCATGAGTAAATATTATTTACTTATATGTACTGCATATTCTATATTGGAATCAGTGGTAAGAAAACTAATAAGGAAATGAGTCACTTCTTCCACCTAAGTCAGAAAGATGTTGAAGAGCTATTGCAAGCCGGCAGCCTGAGTTGCTCTGAGTTTGTGTTTTGGAAATTATTGGAAAAAGAATATGAACAAGCCTACAGGTAGATCCTTAAGGTCTCTTTTTGTTTGGTTGGTTATGGATTTATTTCCTAAATATTGATTCTGCATGCATTCATTTAAACAGTCCACAAGAACCTGGCCATTCTTGAAATATTCCTTTCACACAACAATTACATTCTTCTGTGTATATGTATTTATGATGATGCACCTGTCACTAAATTGCTCCAAACTGGTAATTAGTTATCGGCACCCTCTTTCCAAACTCTGGAACCAGGTCCCTCTGACCTTGTGATGGAATCAAGTCTATACGTGCAATAGCTCTCACCAAAGGATGCAAAGATCTCCAGCTCATGTAAGACATTTTATGTAGTTTCCACCTTTTTTGTAATTTATAGGCCAAAACTGCACCAGTGGAATTTGGTTCCAGTATTCAAGTCTATGACCATTCTAATCTTCTGTCCTAAAGTAGCCCTCTAAAGCAAATACATTAATTAAGGCTCCACAAAGAGGACAGAAAATTCTGTCCAATTTCTTCTTCCCATGACCACAGTGGAAGTCAGCACAGCCTGTGATGATTGTTTTGCAAGACATGCTCATGAGATACAACTCTCAGCACACAGTTCTCTATTATTTCACTTTTTCAAGTGAAAGTGAGGAGATTCTTCATCTTTATTGGCTTTTTTCACAGGAAACAGCCAACTCTATGAAATTTCCCATGACTACTCCCATGGACTTGACCCAGAGGGTATCCTTCAGAGAAGCACAGTGACCTCGCAGTTCCTCTGGTGCCACATGATGAGAAAACTCTTAGCCATGGCTTGGCACAGCTTGCTTTGTTCAATATGGGACAAGGAAGCCTTGCTGACAGCCTTAGGGTAAATTCCTTGCCAGCTTAGAGAGCTATATAACAGTGTCATTTTGCTGTTTTCACATTGCTCTATTTTCTTTCTCAAATGTCCACCTGGGCTGCCTTGCTAACATGTGTTAGACAGACTGTGTTTCTTTTCTTTACAAAGGCGGCATTTGGCAAGACGTCCAGTGGTTTTTGCAGACATCCTGGAATGAAAGCTTTCTTTTTGTCTGTACATGACATATGCCATGGAGACAACTCCTCTCCTTGCTGCATCTCTTTGCTTCTGTGCTATTTTCACTTAGATAATCACACAATAAAAGGAACACTGCTGCATTGTTTTAGAAAGCTGATTATGAAAGTTGACTGTGCATATTCTCAGTGCAGCAAAAAATTATTTTGTGAGTTCTCTGCATATACTTGATGATATGTAAGATTAATGCTGCTACAAAAATAGGACACACTGAGATTTTTAAAAAAAAAAGCCTGAAAGCATTTTTTTTTTTCACGTTTTATACGACTGTTTGAACACTCATGCTTCTCTTTCTTTCCCATTTGAAATTTTCCCTGTTGTCTCCAGAATAGATGGAATGGAAGTAAGCATGGAGGAGAATTGTGGAGAACACTTAATTTTTTCATTACTATTTTTAGGACAAATCGTTCTTAAAAAAGAGAGTATACTTAATTCCANCAGAAACATTACCTGAGCACACAAAGATGAAGTTAGAAAAATTAAAGGGAAATTAAATATGGGCGGGGATGTCAGTGCCAAAATGGAGAGCTTCTACCTGTATATAGGTGAAAAAAGGGAGACTGAGGAAAATGTGGGCCCATTGTTTAACAAGATTGAGTAACTTGCTACACAGAACGCAGAAAGGGCTGATTTGCCTTAAAAGTCAGATCATCTCCCAGGGATCTCAGGTCCCAGAGATTATAGCAAAGGCTGTAGCAATGAAAATTTATCTTTAGTAAAAGAGGATGAGGTCAGGGAATGCTCAAGCGAACTGGACATACACACTTCCATGGGCCCTGATGGGGAGCACTTACCTGTGTGGGTGGAGCTCGCACAGACCGCTGCAAGGCCACCATTGATAATCTTTGCTCAGTTATGCTTATCATTTCACTCAACCTATGATATGAAACTAAGGTGCAAAACAGGATGGTGTCACACAGGCAAGCACAGCTCGTGCTTGGGCCTGCACTGAGGATGGGAGCTGGTGGCCCTCACGCTGAACAAAGTCTTCCATTCTTCCATTCCNGACTGTTTGAACACTCATGCTTCTCTTTCTTTCCCATTTGAAATTTTCCCTGTTGTCTCCAGAATAGATGGAATGGAAGTAAGCATGGAGGAGAATTGTGGAGAACACTTAATTTTTTCATTACTATTTTTAGGACAAATCGTTCTTAAAAAAGAGAGTATACTTAATTCCACATACTTACAAGAAAGTGACAAAATATTTTCAGGGAACAGCATTACTAAGAGTAAACTATATGCATGAATTTTATTACCAAAGCAGTCTTTCATACTTTACTTCTCATATATATTCATACACATGGGTATAACATGGGTAAATTATAATAGAGTTTTTTTTATNCTGAGCTGCCTGTGACGAGTTCTCCCAGTGCTCAGTGTAACCCACTGCCCAGCAGGACTCACATACAGCCCTTCCCGCATCTCAGCTTTAAATGCATGTTTGCTACCGAGTTTCTTTTGCTGTTTTTTAATCAGGAAAGTAGTCTAAAACCAATGTACTACCTTAAAATGAGCAGAGCTAGAGAAACCATAAAAAGGCTTCAAAAACAAAAGGACTTATTTTTTGAAGATTGCAGAGAGGTTTATAAGAACTGTATAGAGCTTCTCTTAGTAAATGTCGTAATAAAGGTTCATTGATTAAAAGAAATTGGTTCTATTGCTCATAATAGCATCTCATTGATTGAAAAGCATTGCCTGGAATGGTTTCCTCCACAGCAGCATCTGTTATGTATTAACCTCTCAGCCTTCAGAATCATGGGATATGAATTTCTTGCTCAAACTACTGGTCAGATGACCCATCCATGACATTTAATAAATTGCATCTCTGCACATAGATTCAGGATTTCATAAAAACAGGGAAAAACACCTTATAAAGAAGGCACAGTTTTCATGATGCATGGTACAACTGCATTCTTTATGTTAAAAAACCAAAATTGTCTAAATTCAGACTGTAAATTCTATTTTATTAAATGCATGAAAAAATTTTAAGATAATCATCCAGCCTCTAATGGTAAACAGCAATGTAATGATTGAACATTGAACGAAAGAAAATCTTTCATGTCTAGTTTGTTAGCAAAAATGATACAAGGACAAGGCAGCTTTGATTTTCACCCTTAGTTAAAATGAGTGTAGTTACCTATCACACATTAGCCATAGCATGTGTATATGATTATAGGAATATATTCACAATTTTCTCTACTTTCTTTTGCTATTATTTAAAAAAATCTTTTAGAAGTGCTGCAATTTATTATTATTATCAGATTTCATGAGAGAAAATTTATCTCATAAAACCACAATAAAGATAGTTTTATTAAAGAGATTTGATTGTTTTCAGTTAATCTCTAAAATATGTTTTATACAATTGTTTTTCAATCTGCATAGGAGCTACTTGCACATCTTAGATTGGGATCTAAACTATCTGCACTGGAAATTAAACACTGTGCAAAGAGGAAGATTTTATTATTAAAAGTCTATTTATTTTCTTATCTAATGAGGCAATTAAAAACAGTTCACTGACTGTCCTGCTGTACAGTTGTGGCATAAACAATAATTTAACTCTTAAAGATATTTGTATTTGACACTTTACAGTACAATATCTGACACAAAACTATGTATGAAACTATTTGATAAAATAGTTTATTAAAAATTAAGTCTTAAGAGATCTTCCAGTGCTTCCAGTTCAGGAGATAGGTTTAGTCCTACTTTAATAATGGTAAACAGTATACAGACAGATAGGTTTTAAGCAGTTCACAGATGAGTAGTGTCTGAGTCGCACAAGAAGGAAAACTAACACTGTGCTGGTAATGTGCTTTGGTGCCAATTTCATGGAGAATACTACCAGTGTGAACTGTAAGTAAAACCAGGAAAAACTAAGAAGAAAAAAAGGCATATCTAAACCCAATAGTACGTAGCAAATCTGAGAATATGAGAAATTAAAAGGATGCTAAATAAGGAAGTGGGAGGCATAAAAATAGTAAAGGACTAATATATCCTCAAGGAGGGTCAGTCAATGCAGCTTCTGGTCAAGCACATTATCTGTGTGCAGCATAGCACAGAAACAGATAACACCCAGCAGCGTATCCAGGGCTCTCTAGATGTGAACACCGGGGTGCTGAGCTCTTATAAAATCCTAAAGTGTAAGGTCCAGATAGGCAGTAGTATTTATATTCTTAAAGTGAGATGGAGGCTGCTAAATCTAATAGCATCAGCCTGACCTCAGTGCTCAAATATAAGTTAATGATAGCCATCCAAACTCGTAAGTGCCCACTTTACACATGAAAATTTTATGAGTGCTCAGGGTTGTTCTCTGTACCTAAAATTGTCTTTTGAAAACTCTGAAAAATGTGATCATTGCATTGGGTTAATAAGCACACAGAAATTACAAATTTCTCTTACAAAGTCCTTTAAGGATTCTGTCCCAGAGCTGAGCTCAGAGACACCTATCACAAATCTGAAGATTCGAGTTCCTCAGCAAAAGCAGTTGCAGTGGCTATATTTTTTATTAGACAGTGAAGAAGGAGCAGACTTGGAGAAAATGCTGTTGCTTTCCATATTTTATAACTATTCAGTGAGGAGCAAGTGATTCTATGTCGCCCTCTTCTTTTTGAGGTTCAGGTCAACTTACCTCAGCTGTGAGAAGAATATTACTAAAGCTACCAGCCTATTGTATAGTCTGGATACAGGTCTGGCATGCATGTGTCTGTTTTTCCTGTCACACCAGACTTTGTTCCACTATGCAGGATACATTTTAAGATATCTTAGGGCATAAGAGCACCAGAGGTGTTTGTTTCTCTGTATGCTGCTTTTTGGGTAGTTAGCTTGCTCCAAGAATAGTCCTATCTCACAATGACAGTTTCACTTAAAATGAGGAGACAATTTTCAGAAGACAAGATATATTTGAAGCTTCCTCCTTTCCTTTATAACCTTTTGAGCACAGGTTACAAGAGATGTATTTTCACAGAGTTGTTTTCACTAATGCTTTGTCTTGGAGGTTGTGAGTATGTGAGGATGGCAAGTAAAACAGGGAGGGAGAGGCGATTTGTTCTGGCTAACATAATGACTCAAATTCTTTATTTAAACACTGATAAGAGCAGTTACTAGAAGTCTGAAAGAAATAATCTAGTCCACCCAATTTGCATGGTTTTAGACACTGTGTGGGAAAATCACATATTTCCACAGAGGAAATAGTAGGTGTCACTTCCCTTACCACTACTGCATTCTTTTAGGAATAAAAATTGTATATGTGCCAGAATATGGAACCTATAAAAGCATTTATGTTATCTCTAATACCATAACCACACATACAAACCAGAGTTTTTGCATATTCTATTATTTATGAATAGATATATTTATGGATATAAGCTATAGTTGTAATCCTGCCTGTCCAGTTACTCCCTTTCAAGACAAGACATAACAGGCACATTCATTGTGGGCTAGTGGTGGATATTTTTTCATGTACGAGAAAGAGAGATTCAATTTCTTACAGAAGGAACACAGTTCCTACTTCTTGAGTGAATGCTATGAAGCCTGTATTATAAGGCAAAAGTTCAATGCTGTCTTTGATGAAGTGACATAAAGCTTGGACTTTCCAGAGGCATATTCACACAATTTAAAATGGAGGCTCATAGAATCAGAGAAATCTGATGAAGGTTCATCCTAAAATGGATGAAAAGGATCTCTGGGTTCATCTACTCACCTAGTCCTGCCTTATGTTCAAGAAGATCTATTGACAGCACTGGTCAATAGTCTGGTGACTGACTTATCAAATCTTGAAAAGCTTGATGGACAGGGAATTTTCCACACCTCTGGATAAATTGCTGTAGTATGGAACCACCCTCCCAGGGAGATGTATTCATCAAGAACCTCCCAATCATCGGAATGTAATCACTAACACATGTTTGGCCACTGTCACCACTGAGAAGAGATGAGAACTATCACCTTTCTAACTTCATTTCAAGTTCCCATAGGGTGTAATTACACACCTCCTTCCACAGTTTCTACTAGGAGACCTTAGTCACCCAGCCACTCTTCAAAGGTTGTGTGCCCTATGACCTAATCACTGATCCTACTGAATTCATGGGTGTTTACAATCAATCACAGACTATGCTGAGGCGGAAGGGACCCCCAAGGATCATTGAGTCCAACTCCTGGCCCCGCACAGGACCATCCCCAAGAGTCACACCCTGTGCCCAATAGCATTGTCCAAAGACTTCTTGAGCTCTGTCAGGCTGGTGCTGTGACCACTTCCCTGGGGAGCCTGTTCCAGTGCCCAAACAACTCCTGGGGGAAGAACCTTTTTCTAATATCCAACCTAAACCTCCCCTGACACAACTTCAGGCCGTTCCCTTGGGTCCTGTCACAGGTCACAGAGAAGAAATCAGTGTCTGCCCCTCCTCTTCCCCTGATGAGGAAGTTGTAGGCAACAATGAGGTCTCCCCTCAGTATCCTCTTCTCCAGGCTGAACAGATCAAGTGCCCTCAGCTGCTCCTCATATGGCTTCCCTTCAAGGCCCTTCACCATCTTAGTGGTCCTCCTTCGGACACTCTCTCACAGTTTAATGTCTTTCTTACACTGCAGTGCCCAAAATTGCACACAATATTCAAGGTGAGACTTCACATAATAAACTCAGGATTATGAAACACCTTTTTACATTGAAACACAAAATGTAAATATTACAATCACTTTGTACCCCTTAAGACAAATCTGTAGCAAACCTTAAGAAGTTTTGGGGGATCATTTTGTACTAAATTGAGTACAAACAAAATCTCCAAGCCACCTGAGGTGATCAGATCGCTTCTGGTTATAGAGCACTGCCAAATAAGGCTCCTCCAGTTTCTGAACAGCAAGCACAGAGAAGCAAAGAAGAAATCAAATAGTTCCAGGACAGTGGGCAGCCGTGGAGAAAACCTGTCCTGGACTTGGGTACGTTTGCACCATGTGTTTCAGAAAGTTCAGGAAATTAATGAAGGCAGAGTTTCCCATGGGGACATAAGAGGAATTATGCCAAATTTACAGGTTGCTTTGGGAAGGGCACTGTGCACTGTGGTTTGTTACCAGAAATACAATCCCTAGACTCCAAGTTAGGAAACAAGTATTTAGATCGCAAAACTTTCTTGGTTAGGGTAAGCTCCAAATTTTGAGTCACAAGTGTCTTACGGTGGAATGCGAGAATTCTGTGAACAAATCAGGTTCTTCAATACACATGTTTACTACATGAATGTTGGGTGGAAAAATAGAGTCTTTGAAAATGTATTTTCTTTCTGTCAGTGAAAAAAAAAAATCACTTGCTGAATATAAAACTTGATCATTCCCTTAACTGCAGGTCATCATTAAAAAGAAAAGAAGGCAAAAATGTAAAATTCAGATGTTGGATTATGTACAACATCCCAAAGTAAGTTTTTCCCATGCTTAAATTATTTCTTTGTTATATGTTTTCACCTTGTTTCCAGACTGAATGTATCATATATCAGCTTTCAACTTCTGGATCCTTTAGTACTCTCTTTTCTGCTAGATTAAAAATTAATCTACTATCTAAAGTACTTTTCCTGTAGAATAGGATCAAGACAGCTCTTAATCTCTTAGATAAATTAAGCAGATGCAGAGTTTCTGTATTTTATAGCAGACTTTTTAGACCTTGAGCATTCTTGTAGGTCATTTCCTTACTGCATTCCAGTTTGTTAACATAATCTTTGAAGTGTGGATCCCAGAACAAAGAACTGTATTACATTGACAACTTCATGACTGCACCATAATGGGCTATCGAGAGACATTCAGGTAATATCATTATGGGTATGAGATACATATTTTAAAAAAATAAAAGTAGAAGAATGGTGGAATTCATACTGAGAACTAGATCAAAAGGCTAAATTGTGTCTAGTTTGGGGGTATAATAAAGACTTGGGTTTGCTGCTGTTGCTTTAAAATTTAAAAAATAAATAACACCTAGATAAAAAAAAACAACCCAGCCCTTAGAATCATTATCAACTGGCACATTTTAGTGACTTTGGATGTTCTACTGACAGAGTTTACCAAAGAAAGAAAACTTTCAACAGAGGGTTGTAAATAATCTGCCCTTGTTTCTTAGTATAAGGTGATAATAAATGATAGAAGCAGACTTTCTGGAGAAACTCATATCTGGGAAAAAATGTTACCAGAAATATTTTTGTTTGCATGTCTGTCTGTGTCACTGGCAAAATGAGTCTGTTACGAAACATGAATTTGTATGCCAAAAGAAAACATTATTCTTTCTTTTTGTAATTTTTAATAAAAACATATTTTTATCTCACACAAAGTAATAAATCCATTAATCTGCCTGAATACTCCTAAATATATAATTGCTGTTCTTGTTGTTGTTTTGTTTGGGTTTTTGTGATTATTGTTTCTCCACTTCCAGGCAGTATTTTAACATACGCAGATTTCCTTAAATTCATAACTACTTTTATACTACTGGCAAGTTTCATCCATGGATTTAGGCAATTAATCTTCTACTCATTCTCCGTCATACTTATTTAATGTTTTTATTAAAGACTTGCAGTTTAGGGTGAAAAAAGTTTGTACAAAATAGAGAATGAGATACAGTGGGCATAATTTCACATATCACAATGTCTGACAATGGTGCAGATAATTATTTATGCATTTTTGTATTAAATAACACTGACTAAACAAACTCAAAAACTTTAAAGTTTATTTTGTATTCTTCTGAGTGCTAAAACTTAGGGTGTCCTACAAGCTTATAAGGGGCTTTACTATTCTATCTCATAACTACTGACATTACATAAATCATTAATGCAGAAAGCAGGCTCCAGAAATATGAAGCAAATAAAACCTTTGATTGTCATGGTAAAATAATCTAGTTGCATTAAGCCAGTGTGCCCTCTTCTCTTTAAATATATGTGGGGAGTGGGGAGTGGCAAAAGGTACTACTGGCACATTTTGTCTCTTCTTGTCTGGCTCAGGAACACAATTCTTTTCTCTGGATAATTTAACTTTATCTGAAAAATAATATTTAAAATTCTTTGGAATCATAAACTTAATTTACTTCTCTGTAAGTAATTGCATCCTGACATCTGGAACATGAGTGGAACTGGTTTTCCTGGTGGTATTATTTTTAAGGTTACACCAGATATCAAGACATAACGGTCTAGAAATCAGACATTAATTTAACAAAACAATAACACATTAAATGGAGAATATCAAGTTGAAACCATGTTTCATGAAGGTGTTCCTTCACCCTAATTACATTTCCTCTTTATAACATGCACAGCTGCTTCCAAGGAAGTCTGTGAGAACACTTTAAATGAATGAATGTATGAGGGAATGAATAAATGAATGAATAAATTTCAACTGTAAAATACCAAATTCAGGGTTTGGTTCGACTGTTAATTGTAATATTCTCATTAAGTTCAAAATTTCTCTCACCTTGCTGTGCAGAGATATGTTAAGCTGGGCCTAGATTTTATAGAATACATATGATACAAAAATATGATAATAACCTATTAGAAATGACACTATTAATTACTTAACTTTGGTTCATATTTCCCTGTATTCTGACACCACATATTAATTTGAACAGACTGAGATAAGTTGAATTAAGATGACAAGCAGAAGAGGACTATGGGACCTCCAGAACTGTCAAATAGGAAAAAATTGCTTTCCTGTGATTTCATTTTAAGAAACTAACATTATTATTTGGCCCTGAAGTATTGTGGCCATAAACTGATAAAATTATCCAGAAATGCCTCAGAGACATCTGAATATTCCCAGTATGAACAGCAATATGCCGAGGAATAAATTTGCATTTTTAGTAGCTTAGTTCTACTTTATATATCCCCTAAAGGGCAATGTTGTTCAATATACTTTGTTGAAGCAAAATATGGCTGTTTAGTGTGTTTATTTAACTAGCTAATGTTCGTTTGCTTATCTGACGCTTAAAGACATTAATGCTGCATTGAGCCTTGTGTCACTTGTATATTATTACCTACAGGGAAAGGAGAGAAAATCTACAGCTTGTTTGAAATCCTCTGGTAGAATAGTAAAATATCTGATCTTGTGCTGAGACTGGGCCTCTCCATGTCTATATTGCAGCAAGTGCTTTCACCTGCCCTGAAAGCCTCCTTCACATGCAGTGGCACAGCATTTGTCTTCCCCAGTGTTCATGGAGTGATCACAAAGACTAGTCAGAGTAATCATATAAAACATGCACAGTAAATCCCAATTTGCAGCACATGGATAAGTATCTTGGGGCGTTACTCCTTCCCAAACAGGCAGCCTGAGTCAGCACAGCCACCCTGGCCTATCTCTCCAGAATGCCACTGGTTATGTTCATATTAATTCCCAGCTCCTCTTCCTTCTGCAGATGAACAGTGACCAAAATGGATGATAAAGACAAACTTTTCTGGGAAACTAATGTTATTGTCAATAAGTGATGTCCCAAGGACTCAAGAAGACTGGGCTTTGCTCACACTTTATAAGCAAGCAAGAAAACAAGCAAGCAAAGATAGTCCCTGTCCAAAAGAATTCCGAATCACATCATAAATATATGCAACGTGAGCAAAGAAACAGCAGTTAGCTCTGGACCAATGCCATTGATGACTACCTTAGTAAAATGAGAACATTTTTTGGGGTAGAATAGCCCTAGTTCTGGCTATAATTTACCTTTGCAATTAATGCCCTACAGAAACCGCCATACACACAGGAAAGAATAATTTTCTTAAGTTTATAAAATCTTTACTACCTTATAATATAATATTTCTATTTATAGAGGTTGTGGAGACTTGTTCATGTTTACCATGAGAATGAAGATATTTGAGAATTTATCTGCAAGAGCCTTTAAGTTATAGTGAAAGCATGTGTCTCGGTTTTGGAGACAAAATTTTAGGGGGAAACGCTCCGGAATGAGTGCCTCCTTCACAGGGAAAGGGCCGCCCCCCTTCCTCTGCCAATGAAACAAATTGATAACAGCAGGTGATAAAGTGGGGAAAAAAAACCCAAACTGTTTATTAGTACAAAATAAAACAGGGCGGAACAGAAAACAACTCCAAATACAACAAATGCCTGGAGAGGGGAAAAAAAACCAAAACAAAACAAAAAAACCACATGGGCTGGCAACTGGTCCTTCCTTCGAGGAAGGGGAATGGGAAAAG
>VZTH01004653.1:0-65262 GCA_013397815.1 Aleadryas rufinucha
TCGCACCCTCACACACTCATCCCTCACACCAGCACACACCCCTCACTCCTCACACACACACACTCGCACACTCTCACACACTCACCCCTCACACACACCCTCACACACACACCCACCCCTCACACACTCACCCCTCATACACACACTCACACCCTCACACACTCACACCTCACACACTTGTACACTCTCACGCACTCACCCCTCACACACACCCTCACACCCTCACACAGTCACTGCTCCTGCCCTCAGAGCATCTCCCGGGCGCTCTGTCCCTGCTCCAGCGGGAGCAGCGCGGCCCCGGCGCTGCCCCGGGCCTCATTTCCCACCCTTGAGGCAGGAGCCGGAGCCGGGGCCGGAGCCGGGCCCTCCTGTGCCGCCCCTCTCCCGGGCTGCCTGCACGGGTCCCGTTTGTCGGGATCGCGTCTGTCCCAGGCCCGGGGCCGAGCCTGGGCGCTGTCCCAGGGCCGCTCCTCTCCAGCGGGATCGGCCGGGCAGGAAGCAGCGGCTGCCGCACACATCCACACCCTCCTGCTCTCCAACAGGAGAGCCCCAGGAAAACACGAAGCGTTTTGTGAACAGCCCTTGAGGCAGCTTCCTCTCCCGCCCCGCTTTTGGCTGGAACCGAGGAGGAGCTTCCCTGCCTTGCTGAACACTGACGGCAAAACTGGGGCTCGGATGCTTTTTCTTCCTCCTGGAAGTGATGAGGAGATCCCTGCCAGGCCTTTCCTCCTCCCTCACCACAGGACAGCCAGAATAGTCTTTTCTTTCCGTGGGATGATGTTGCTATTGACAAAAGTATGTAGACACCCACCCACTCATAAATAACTCGGTCACTGCCAAACGGAGCTGGGCTCTGCCGTAATTCCCCGTGGACCTGCGCTGTGGTGAGCGTTGTTCCTCTCCCCAGCAGGCCAGGCCCATCCAGAGCTGCCTCTGCAGCACATCCCAGGGGAGCCTGGCTTTCCTGGGGCTGGGTTTCAGTGGAGTCACAGGGTCGGGGTGCTGGGAGCAGCCAGTCTGAGACATTTTGATCAGCCCAGGAGGAGAAGCTGTTCCAGCAGAAAAGAACAAAACAGTCCAGCCCTTCACGGCCCGGCTGCGTGTGCAGGGACGTTCAGTCTGCAACACTCCAAGGAGACACAAGGATTTCCCATCTTCTCCCCCCACTACAATCAGTGCCCTGAGGCACTTCCCAGTTTCATCAGACTTCCTGGGAGAAGAAATTCAATATTCAAATAACAGCAGCCAGGATTTGTGCCAGTGGGATTATTTCAGCACTGGTACACGATCCTTTGTGGGGTTTATCTGCCAGCATGGACAAACTGGGCAGAAGGTGCTTTTTGCCAAACCCTGAGTGTTTCTCCCACAAGTAAATAATGGAATAGCCTGAGTTGGAAGGCACACACAAGGACCATCGACTCCAGCTCCTGAATGAGGGATGCTCAAGGTGGGGACAGGAGGTGCAGGGATGAAAGCCCTGGTCTTTTTAGAAGTGTGGGGTTTGGCAGCATCCTGAATCCCTTCCCTTCACCCCCTGGTGTTCCTCCGGCCCCACACCTCCCATGGCACACAGGACTGTGCCAGCCAGGAGCAGGACCTGCCACAGGCACCCACAGGTGACAGAGAGCAACATCACCTGCTCGTTTTCACACCCATAGCAGGGGGTGGGAGGAGATGAGTTTTGAGATCCCTTCCAACCCACACCACTTTGGGACTCCATGGTTCCATGACTCCACGAGGAAACAATAGCAGCAATCCCTCGTGCACATGGTTATAGAGATGTATACGCACAAAATGGCTATTTTATGCTGTCTCTTTGTTTAGCAGCTTTAACTGCTGCAGAATTAATGGCCTGTAAAGATTAGAACCAGACGGAACCGCTGCGAGGCTCAGCTGAAGCAGCTCCCCCCGGGGGCTGTGGTGAAGCTCTGCTCAACATCACGGTGCCATCTCGGCTGTTTGATTCCATTTCCTCTGCTGGCCTGGCAGGAAAGAAAATGTTTTGTTGTTTTTTTTTTTTTTTTAATGAACATCAGTGTTTGAAAATATGCTGATTGTTTTCAGCTCGGTGCATTTGCAGTGATGGATTAATAGCAGCAAACAGCCAAGCCCCCCATCCATGCCTTTTTTGGGGTTGAGCAGTCGGTCGTGGATGCTCCATCCCTCCCTAAGAACAGCCTTCCTTTTCCTGAGCTATTCTTGCAGTTTGGGCCCGATTTTGCTCCCTTAACACAGCCTGTCTGTTGTCAGCTGCCAGAGGACAGATTACCTCCCTGCTCTCCGTGCTGGAGTGTCCTGGCTGGGAAGCCCTGAGGGATTACCACGGGGTAATTTGGTAATAAATAGCCATATTTGTAATATTTGGTTACAAGTCACATCCTAATGCGCTTTAATAATGGGGTGTGTTTACCATGCAGTCACAGAATTTCTCTTTCATCACAAACCCTCCAAGATTTCGTCCGACCTATCTTTTAATCTAATCCTAGAGAAACTTTGGACACAATCCTTACTCCTTACTTTCATCACGTTGCCAAATTCTGTTGTTGGTTCTCTTCTCCCAGACTCGGCGGCAGCACACGGAGGGTTTGGTGCAGGACCTTGTCAGCAGAACCATCAGCAAAGGAGAAAATTCTGTCTTTTGCCTGCAAGGCACCATCCCTGCAGTGAAAGGAGAGGATTGGGAAGCTGCAGGGACTCCTGTGGTCCCAATTCCTGGGATCTCCGCAGCTCCAGCCCTTCCTGTCAGCTCCGGTGCTCCACGGAAGACCTGGGGGTGTTACCGCTGGAATTTCAGTTTCTAAACAAGTAAGGGAAGTTTCTTTCAGTGTTTCTTTGTTTTGTCAATCTCCTATTTCACGGTGAAGGTTTAAAGCTGGTGAGGAAGAGCAAGGAAAGCTCCTCTGGCCCAGGCAAAAGATAAAAAAAAAGAGTCACCTCTGCTGAAATACCTGAGTGCATTTGTGGAGGCAGTGAGTCTGGGCTGTAATTAACACAGGGCAGTGCAGCCATAATTACACTCACGGCTTTTTGCAGTGAAGAGGGAAATCAGGGGCACTGCTGCCCTTCTGTCCCCTTTCCCTTCAGCCCATCCCAGAGCTCCTGGAAGAGCCTGTCCAGCAGTTCTCCAAACAGGCCCCTTTCCCCTGCTTCAACACCTTTCCATGTGCTGTCCTGTCTCTGTGCAGCCCCTCTGGAGGGCTGTCCCACTGTGGCTGCTGTAGGCAGGGCAGGAATCCAGTGTCACTGCAGGGATCGGCTGTGTGGGAGCCCTGGAGGGGCCACAGGGACACACAGAGGGACACACAGAGGGACACACAGAGGGACACAGAGCTCACACCCGTGGGGATGGACACAGCTCTGCCCTGAGGGACACACGGAGCAGCAGGGAGGAGAATCCCGGTGCTCCGTGTGCTCCGTGGCTGATCCTGGGGGAGGGAATTCTGCCCCTCTGCCCTCCTCCGGGGAGACTCCACCTGCAGAGCTGCCCCAGCCCCGGGGCCAACAGCACCAGGACCGGGAGCTGCGGGAGAGAGCCCAGAGGAGGCCCCGGAGCTGCTCCAGGGCTGGAGCCCCTCTGCTCTGGAGCCAGGCTGGGACAGCTGGGAATGTTCACCTGGAGAAGGGAAGGATCCAGGGAGAGCTCAGAGCCCCTTGCAGGGCCTAAAGGGGCTCCAGGAGAGCTGGAGAGGGACTGGGGACAAGGCATGGAGGGACAGGACACAGGGAATGGCTTTAAGCTGAAAGAAGGTACATTTAGATTGTTTATTGAGAGGAAATTCTTGGCTGTGAGGGTGGGGAGGCCCTGGCACAGGTTTCCCAGAGCAGCTGTGGCTGCCCCTGGATCCCTGACAGTGTCCAAGGCCAGGCTGGATGAGGATTGGGATAGTGGAAGGTGTCCCTGAACATGGCAGGGGTGGCACTGGAAGATTCTTAAAGTCCCCTCCCAGCCAAAGCATTTTGGGGAGGAGAGGCTGGCAGCAGCACTGCTGTGAGGCTGCAGAGCTCAGGTTCTCGAGCCCTCGTGGGACCCACCGAGGACAGACTCATCCCTTCTGCTTTCCCCATCCCGCTTTTGCAAGAGCCCTGTCCCCATTTGAGAGCCTGTGAGCAGTTCCCCCGATTTAACAAGCTCTGTTGCAAACCTACACTCATTCATTAATGCTCAGGCTGTTCTTATTCCATCCCCTTTAATAACTCTCTCTCAGCAGTGCTTATTTGGGATGACTGTGGGAAGGTTTTGAAACCAGATATAGGCTTGGCAAAACACTCATTATGGCTGTGGCTCATCTGCTCAACCCAGAAATTGCATCTTCCCCCAGTGCCCCAAATCTGCTTCCATTTGCTGAAGCAGCAATTTGACACTGAAGTAATTTGGTTCTTCTCAGTGGTTTCACATTTGACTTCTCAGGTTTCCTGAGGAATTTGTTGCAGACTAATGTTTAATCGTGCTCTGGTAGGGTGACAGCTCGAGTTTAGCAAAAATGCTGCTAATGTTCAGATCTGGAATAATTTAATTCCAAAGCAGATGCTTTCCCGAAGGAATGGGTTTATTTAGATACTAATTTTAGGGAAATGCTCGGGCTGGTTACAACCAGCACTACTCTGTCAGCATGTAAAGCTCTGTGCAGCGCGTTCCTGACACTTGTGACAAACTGATTATCCCTAATTCTCCCTTCCAAAGACTCCGTGGCCAAGGAGAGGAGACAACAGCCACAGGAGCCTGTTCTCAGAGGGAGGAGAATTAATTCACTGACTTTGAAAACTGCTCTGAGGCCAACTCTGACAGAAGTCATCCATTAACAAAAAGTGGGAGCGATGGCCACATGGGACACGACTTCAAGCAGATTCCCTCTCCAAAACTCCCTCTGCAATGGGAGATTAAAAGGTTCTCTGCTGCCTGAAATCAATCTGTGAAGGTTTCCAAGTGCTCTCCTAGCAGGATCTGGACGCTGTCCTGGCCTCATGTGGGTTCAGTTGGGGTTTATAGCAGCCACAAGCACAGTCTGCAGGGTTTGCAGCTCGGATTCTAGCTCAAATCTTTTGTCAGTGATTCAGTAATGATATGGGCCTGGGAGAACTGCACACAGCAAAGGCTCCTCCCATGGGGAGGAGAGCTCCAGCAGCTCTTCCATGGACCATGGATGCTCTTCTTGCAAGGAATGGCCTGAAGGTCACCCTCAGGGATGTCCTGAGACACCTTAAACACCTTGTCCCATCTGTCTGGCCACTAAATGACCCCATAGCTTCCCAAACTCCTTATTGCCCCCCTACAGTTTCTCCTGCTACCTCAGTTTCAGGTTCAATCCACCCCTCATACCCTCAGCGTGCCTGAAGCTCCCAGGCTGAGCAAGCCCAGAACCTGGCCCTGTTGAGGCCCAGAGGATTTGCTCTTGAGCAGAGACTGCACTGTGTGTTTCACTGTGGTGTGTAACGACCTCTGGGGATTGGATTTAATTTGGGAAAGAACCCTCGAGTCACTCAGGCTCCCCAGCCACCATCTCCCCCACTGTCACGTGGCACCTCCGTGTCCTGAGGGTTTGCTTGTCTGTCGCCAACGCCTCCATCTCTGCCTGACATGAGTTAATTGCCACTGAGCTCTCTGATCTTCACGACTCTCCTGTCATCTTCCCCACTCCTTCTCCAGGAGCCTTTTCCCAAGCTTGCTCTGCCTGTACAATCCCCTGTTCAATGACTGATGCTGGCACTGAACCCCTCTATTTATAGATGTCTTCAGCACTTATTTCTTTATCACTTACTTCGCGTGGCATTTCGTGCCCTTCATTTTCCCAGCTGCCGCAAACCTTCTTCACATCGAATAATTTGGGAGTAGTTTGGACAAGAGAGGGCTTTGATTCCTTCAGAGTTTGTTTTCTTCCCCTTAAAAGCAGTTTTTAATGCAGATACCACTCCACAGCTGAGTGCTGCTTGTAGGGATTCATTCAGTTTACCAAAAACTTGAAAATAGCTGAATTGGGCTGTTTGGTTGCCTGGATCCTTGGCTGGTGGATGCTTCCAATTATAATCAATTCACAGAGGCGGGGGCCTAAATTTTCCTTAATTCCTGCCTGTCTGCTGCCCTGCTGTTTTCTGTGATAAATCCTCTTGGCTGCAAAAATTAAAATGCCAAGATAATACTTAAGATCAGTTGCCAGCAGCCTCCTTTGCTGGGCCCTAAGACCTGCCTGCTCTCCCCAAAGCCTGTTTTATCTCCCAAAAGGCTGCAAAGGGGCTGTCTCTCAGCCTTTTTGCTTCTGCCATTGCTCAGACTTTCTAGTTTTCTGCCTTTTTTGAATTTCATAGCCTGCCAAGACTTTTTTCCCCTTGGATTATCATTATTTTCCATGCTTTGTATGAACGAGTTGTATTCCTTTTCCAAGCAACTGCAGCACATTCACTCCCCCCTCCACCCCCTTCCTTAAAGTCGCTCATTTTTGGGAGATGAATAAGAATTTAAATGGGAATTCTCCCCCATAGTACTGAGAGCTGCTGTCATTTCCCCCAGCTCTCGTGTCTTTTTAAAGCAAGAGCAGAAAGAGATGTAGAAAAACCGTGGCAGTTTGTGGCCTTTGAGCACAAGCTTTGGATATGATCGGCATTTCTTTTCCTCCCTGCAACGATGGGATTTCACAATCAGGTCTCCAGGTCTGCTGTGGAGTCCCAAGGGAAGAAATCTCCTTCTAGAGCCTGTGTTTATGTTGTCCCTTCCAGAAAGCTCGGCTTTAACAACATGGTGATTAAATCAGATGACAGATTGAGTTTCATCCTTCGGCATTTCCAGGCAACTTTTAATTCCACCATCAGCCACCCTCTGGTTCAGCTCTAAGTGGAGCAGCTCTGCTGCAGCCGTGCCATGAGCCTGTGCTGCACTTTCACTGTGCTCCTTGGGACAGTTTCTGCAGTCACACCCTCATCCCAGCTCTACCTCCCTTCTTGTCCTGCTCCAGCTTTGGCTGTGAGACAATTCCTCAGAGTTCACCTCTCTGCCCCAGCCTCAGGGGTGAGCTGATTCACTCTGCTCTGCTTTGGCAGCCAGGGCTCAGGACCAGAGGCAGGAAACTTTTCCAGCTGCAGCCTGAAAACCCTCTCGGTGAGGGGATGTGTGAGTGGTGTGGAAGGTTCACGTTCCAGGGCTGTGGAGCTGGGATTTGTTACCTGGTCCTGGGAGCTGCCAGTCCAGCCCAGCACGAGCAGCTGGCACTGAGGGGCTGTCAGGGACAGGAGCCAGCTCTGGCTCCTCAAGCGAGTCCAGAGGAGGCCATAGAGCTGCTGTGAGGGCTGGGCCCCTCTGCCCACAGCAGGGGTGGAACAGGATGATCCTTAAGGTCCCTTCCCAGCCAAACTATGAATTCTCTACTCGAGCAGGGCTGAGCTCTGCCCTCGCTGCTAAGGTGACACTGCCTTTAATCCACACAGAGAGCTTGCTTCTAGCCTGAAAAGGTGTTTTCCATGCAATTTTCCTGTGCAGCTCATATTTAGAGCTGCAGCATCTGCATGAAAGCCACACACCCTTTATTTGCATGCCTGAACTGCTGAGTGTGCAGTGGCTGCACAGCTCAGGATGAGCATCACACGTGTCCTTCCCAGCCCACATGTCCTTCACAGGGTGCATGCAAATGGCCTGGCTGCCCAAACTGAAAAGGAACAACAGGAAATGCCCTGGGAATTCTTCAAGCAGCCAAAGTGCCCTCAGCCATCTCCATGAGCAGGGGAGCTTCATGGCAGTCAGGTTTCTAAAGTGGCATTTCCAAAATCAAACTCGGGCACTGCTGTACATAGAGCGTCCTGACTTCTGCCCAGGCTGGGAGCAAGAGGAACAAGGTGTTAGAGATTTAGGAGAAGGAAGATGAAGAGCAATGGAAGCATTGGAACACGGATGAGTGATGCAGGAAATGTATGTACATGGTGCAGTCTTTCCCAAGGCAATTCCCACAGCACACTGCAAGGATGTTGGAGATTCAGGAGGGTTCACCAAAAGCAGGGAGGGCACCTGTGGAAGAGAGAAGAGCACATGGTGAGACACTGAGAGATCAGCCACCTCAGGAGAGGTCAGGAATGATGTGATGGAACCAGAGCAAATTCCGAATGGCCAAGAGAAGATACAGCAGAAAGTCTCCATTCTTTTTTCTCTTCTAACACAAAAACACAGCAATTGGAAGGCAGGACCATTACCCTCTGTAATCTGAAGCCACAAGAAAGTGCTGTCCTTGGCTTAGGAGGGCTCAGAAAGGGAGTGGACTGCTGGGTCCCAGGATTGCCCAGAATAGTCCTAAGGAGTGATATGGAAAGTGTGTGCTCCGAAAAGTCTTGTCCCAGAGCTCCAAGCAGCCCAGGAGGAGACTCAGTGTGAGGAGATCACCCCTGTTTGGCCTGGCCTCGCCTGTGCCTGGCACAGCACCCCTGGCACAGCTGTCCCCAGACACAAGGTCCCACACCAGGTGTGGCCTTTGGTTGCCTTTCACAGTTCCCTCGTTTTGTCCCAGCAGTGACAGCAGGTCTCACAGCAGAGGCCTGGAAATCCTCTGGACACCGTGTCCTTCATCTCAGCACCCTCAGGCCTCTCCTCCCACCCTGCAGGTGAGTGGTCAGAACTCTCCCCTCTGCTGCTCTCTGCACCTCATCTTGTACCTGCTCACCCGAGGAAGGAACAGTAAATGAATCCAACCCAGGGCTGACACACTCTCCTTGTCAGTGAAGGGTATGACTTGCACAAAACTTCTTGCAGACCCCCAGGCCTGATGGAGAGGGCTCTTTGCAGATGGCTTTTCCCCAGAACAGTCGACTTCTGTCTCATCAGGCAGCTTTTGTCAGTCCTGGTTACATGCTCCGTCTAGTTCGGGCTGGGAGCTCCTCAGGGCCCAGAGACCTCTCACCCTCTCCTGTCCCCCAAGTGTCCTGTGCACCAGAAGCAGGACAGAAATAGCAAATCACCATCAAAGTGATCAGCAGTAATTTGGGAGCTGCGTGTTCACACAGCGAGGAAGAAAACATCCATGGCTGCAGCAGGGAGAGCTGCACCGAGTGGGGAATGTCACAATCCCCCCTGTCCCCCACTTGGGAGTTTGAGGAGAATAATTTGATTGAAAGGCAAATCCTTTAATCTGGAGATATAAATCAGCAGAGTGGCAGAATTGCTTAGGATGGAACACATCATATAGGGCATGTCCTGTATGTCTTTTCCCTTTAAACAACCACGGGCCCTCCAGCTGTTAACCTATTTATAAAAGGTAACTTAAGGCTACGCGCAAACTCCTGAGGACATTTCATTCTGTCATTACAGCACAGACTCGATTTTTCTGCCTCACAATAATTGGGCTTGGTTTATGAAGGCCCAGGCTGGAGAAGAGATCAGCTGTGATACCAAAAGCCCTCTCCAGAGGAGCAGGATGAAGCCCTCCAGGAGGCCAGGCTGCCCCGTGCTTCCCAGGACAAGGCTCTGCTTGGAGAAAGAACGATGCCAATATCAGCCACTGCCTCCTGCCAAGCCTCTGCAGGTTCTCCTCGTCCCACATGAGAAATCCCAAGCTCCATGTGGGAAGTCACACAGCAGGAGCTGTGGTGCAGGACAGCAGCAGGAGCTGCGTTTCCTGGGACCACAGAGCTCTTGGCAGTGGAACTCACTGGCCCAGCCTCGGTGCAGCTCCACAGCCACCTTCCTCCTCCTCTTCTTCCTCCTTCTCCTCCTCCTCCGTGGCCCCACACCAGGTTTCAGCTGACGGAGAGATCCCCGATCAGGAGATCACGGGGTGTGCCAGCTGCAAGGCAAATCCCATGACCAGTCAGAGAGCCTGGACAGGTCTCTGGGATAGCAGGGATCCCTGGCTGAAATTCCATGCCTGCCACTGTGCTGGAGTCAGCTTTGATGAGCAGAACAGCCCTGGCTGGCTGGCAAATGTCTGCCAGGGACCCACGATGCTTTTGTTGTCTCCAGAGCAGCGTCCTGCCTCACTGAGTAGTTACCTTCTCCTTGTGATGCCATGATACTTTTTTTNCATCCCTGATCCATGATAGGGGAGCGGTGAGAGGTTTGTTTTGTAAGAGTGTATTCAAATTCTCCAAGCTGCTTACAGACATTCACTTTCTAAAGTGAATGAACCGAAATTTCCTGAAATTGAGAGTCTCAAACGTGCTGCTCCAAGTGTGGGGGCAATTCCCTTCTCCACTTCAAACCCTTTCCAGATCTGCTTCATGAGTTGTTCTTCTCGCCAGAGTTCGGGTTCGTCACTTACTGACTGCACTGCTGGGCACCCATTTTTGGATGTGACCCCTTCACGGGCTCTGCTGCTTGTCCGGAGTGAGTGAGGGATGCGAGGAGTGACAGCTCGGCCCTCGGCAGCGCCGCGTCCCCGCGCAGCCCCGACAGACCCCGCAGCGCTGCCCCTGCCGGCCACCCTCCCTCGGCCATCGCGCGCCGTGCTCTGGGCAGGGAATGACAAACCCCTGCCAGACGGGCAGGAGAGCTGCCCGGTTCATTACTGCTTGTCTCCAACACTTGTGCTGTCAGTGCCCCGCATCGGCTGTGTCACCCAGCGTCCTTCATTTGCAGCGGCTCCCATCAAAGCGGTGACAGACGAGCGTTCCCCAGGCCGAGCTTTCCCTTTCCAGCTCTGCCGGTGCCCACAGGTGACTCACCCAGCACGGGTCAGGCCCACGCTGAGAGCAGCCCCGGTGCTGGCTGCCCTACCTGCCCTGCTGGGCTAATGGGGCTGGCCAGGAGTGACTCCTTAGGGAGATGAGCCGGGCCCTTTCCCTTTTTCCCCAGCCACTTTCACTGTCTGGCTTGATGAAAGGGCAGAGCCATTGCCTAAATACCTTCTCTAATCACCTTTTGTCCTGCCACCAACCCCACCAAATGAAATCCCCCCCTTTGCTGGGACGAGGACAGACACGCCTATGGCGTCTCACAGATTTTGTCTGCCTCATACCGAGGACGTTGGTCCATGCTGCCCTCCCTTCCAGGCCACATGCAGATGGAGAGGACTCAGAGGCTGGAAAAGCAAGTGGAGAAATAGGTTGTGTTCTTGAGAGGGACAAACAAAGATAAAGGAGATGCTTTGAATTTTTGCACAGGTGAAATATGTGGGGAGACAACAAACGGAGCGTGGCCTGAGGTTGCTCCCAGGAAGCAGAGAATAGACTTCAGGTTTTAAACCAAACCAAGGAAGTTTCATATTAAACAGTGCCCTGCGAAGCCATGCTAAGCTTGGGTAGGACAATAAAGTAGAAATGAGTTTTTCTGGTCAAGGCTGGAAAGCACAGCAACAGCTAAAAAGACACATCAATCAGTGGTTCACCTAGGCACAGGCCCAGCTGGGATTTCACTGATGGTTTTTTAAATTGGTGATCTTTATAGTGATGATTTTTGAGGAGTTACAGGAATTTACCTGTGTGGAGGGTAGAGCTTCAGCTCATATTATATAATGCCTGTCCTTCCTTCCTTCCTTCCTTCCTTCCTTCCTTCCTTCCTTCCTTCCTTCCTTCCTGCCATCCATCCATCCATCCATCCATCCATGATCAGAACCAGATGAGCTCTTCCCAGCTATTCTGTGATTTACTTGGTTTCATGGAAGGAAAACCCACAACTATGGGGCTGTTGGGAGCCCAACCTCTCAGGGTGACACTGCCAGGCTTGGGGAGGTCGGAAGCCCCTTGTGCAATTCCATAGGGATCCCTGGGTTATGGTGGACAGTTGCCTGCTGCAATTTGTAGTTTACAGTGGACACACCTGTGGCATTAAAGGGCTCTACCTGCTCTGCTTTATGATTTCAGGTGTGCCTGGCTGGGATTTGGGCGAGGTGTCAGAGCTGCTGTGTGACAGGGAGAAGCCTGGGCACACCGTGTCCTTAATCCACCAAAGGTTTGCTCCTGTGTGATCCCTGTGCAGTGAAGGCCTGCCTTTGGGCTCTCGGGTTTTTTCTTTTGGAGAATAAATTCCAGGCTCGGAATTTAGTAGAAATGACCCAGAAGCTCTGACCAGGGTGCACCCTGTCTTGGAGACAGGCAGCAGAAAGGCTCCAGAGGAGAAGAGAGGTGGATTTCCTAAGGAGAGAGAGGGATCTTTAAGCCTCTGATGATCAGGGTAGGCTGGGACAGCCCTGAAATTCAAACCGCTGCCCAACCCTCCCAAAGAAAGCCATTAGGATGCTATTTTATCTTGGAGCTTAAAAATAGCACATGGCACAAGCAGTTGTTATGGCTCTGCCTTTCATCAGGACACGGGATTTCCCCTTCTCAGCTCCGGCCCTGGAAAGGTACCCAGGCTTGGGAGGTTGGGAGAGGGGTGGGCAGAAGGTGCAGCTTAACCCCACCTGGATGGGGTGTGCCCCCTTCCACACCCCATGCCAAGGGAGTTTCCTCCCTCCAGTGCCCAGACATGAGGCACACCTATTTTTGTTTTAATTTAGTCACCAGGCTTTGATTTTCTTATCTGGCAGGCCAGCGTGTCCCGTATTTTCATGATTTAGTGGCTCTGCAGCTCCCTCTGGGCAGATGGGTGACACAGAGCCCTCGGGGACATGCAGGAGCCTTGCTGACAACAGACAGGGGATGGTGTCCCTCCCTCCCTCCTGCCCAGGTTAACTTCCAAAATACACTGTAATGGCTCATCCATGGAGGATGGGGCTGAATGTTCCTCCTGTGTGATTGCTGTCACTGCACCAAGCCAGTGTCACCTCACTCTCATCTCAGGGAGGTTCAGCCATGGGGAATGGTTTCACTGAGGGAAACAACCGAGGTTACAGTGATGGTGGATGAGGGAACAGTGACCGGTGTCACCCGCCTGGCCTTGTGCAAAGTGTTTGACACCGTCCCACACGACATCCTGGTCTCCAAACTGGAGAGACAGGGATTTCATGGATGGAGCACTCGGTGGATAAGGAAAGAGCTGGATGGTCACACTCAGCTGTGGTCATTGGCTCCATGTCCGAGTACAGAGCAGTGATGAGAGGGATGCCCAGGGGTTGGGGAGTTCCAGTGCCCAAAGGGGCTCCAGGAGAGCTGGAGAGGGACGTGGGACAAGGGATGGAGGGACAGGACACGGGGAATGGTTTTAAACTGAAGGAGGGTAGATTTAGAATGTTTCTTAGGAAGAAATTCTTGGCTGTCAGGATGTTGAGGCCCGGGCACAGGGTGCTCAGAGCAGCTGTGGCTGCCGCTGGATCCCTGGCAGTGTCCAAGGGTGGGGGTTGGAGCACCCTGGGACAGTGGGAGGTGTCCCTGCCCATGGCAGGGGGGGCACTGGATGAGATTTAAGGTCCCTTTCACCCCAAGCCAGTCTGCGATTCTGTGACTCTGCAGCTGCACCTGCTGTAAAAACATGGCCTTTCACCCCTCGCCGTCCTGCTATCTACATTTCATCCCTTTATCCCGTTTTCCTGCTCTCCTCCTGCCCTCCTGCATGCGCAGAGGGTTGCATTTCTGGGCCAGAAGGGCCACGGAGGATTACGAGCAGCAGCACGAGTGGTCCCTGCTGTTCGGCCACCTGGAGGGGCGGCTGGGCGCTCCATCTGTCCCCGGGCGCTGCTTTATCGCACGGCTCCTTCCAGCTCCTGCACATCCGCGAGTTCTGCGCGACGCGGGCACGCACACGCTCCCAGGGTTTACTCTCGCCCTTTAACCACTGTCCTGTCCTGCCGCACCTCACCCTTCCCACCGCCCGGGACCCCCTTCGCGCCCTCGGCCGTGTCCCTCCTGCCGCGTCCCCTCAGCGCCTCCCTCAGCCGCGTCCCCCCATCCTCCATCGCCGCCCCTCANGTGGGTCCGGGGGGCTGGGGGGCCCCCCGGGGTTCCCCAGGGTGCTCCCGCAGGGTTCCTTTGGATCCGACTCCCCCGGGCGCGGGGAACCGCGGGTTTCGCTCAAGGGCGACGCAGCGGTTCCGCACTTCTCCTTGGGACCTCTGGAAACTTTCTGTGCCGTGTTTTCCCCCCGTCCTTCCCCGCTCTGCCGCCGTTGGATCCCTCGTCCTCCCGGCTTTATAAGGATGGCTGCGGGCTCGCAGCGGGACACGGGGTGAGGGATGAGCATGGGCAGAGCCGCGGCTCGGAGCGCTGGGTGTGGCGAGCCGGGGATGCGCCAGGCTCCATCCAGGCCTCTGCTCAGTCATCGCACACGCAGCCGAGCCGTAAATTCGGAGCGGGCCCGGTTTCGGGATGAGCAAACTTCTCTTGCAGAGCACGGCCGCGCTGTAAGGTACAAGAATTAAACAAATGTTCGCCACGGCGTGATGCAGGGTTGCTTTTAATAAGTCTGAACTCAAGGCGGTGAAGTTTTTCATTCTGCGGATGCTGTTCTGCTGCCAAAAGCTGCTTCTAAGTGTATCCTGGTAGTATGAGTGTTGTAAGCTCTCCCTGTCTTAGAGGGGTGTGTTAAAAGCCTGGTCTGTGAACACACTAAACCTGAATTTAGATGTTTAATTCTCTTTTCTTTAGGTGGTTCTTGATCTCTCTTACTTGGTTGCTCCCTCTCTTATTTCCTTCCCCTGATTCCTGTATGGATTTAGCAGCTTAACTCATTGATTTTAGAGTTTTTAAAAAAGTTCATATTTATTTTTAAAGCTGGAATCATCTATTCCATGAGCCATGTTCTTCCCAGCTTACAATTCCAGCTGGAAGGCTTCTTGAATAATACAATAGGCATCCAAGTCCTGCTCAGCGTTTCAGTGTGGAGTAACAAGCCTTGCTCGGGGCCTCCTCCTGCTCTGCGTGTGATGCTGCTGCAGCTTCATTTTGTAAACTGCAGGGACAGGACTGCGCTGGAGTTTTACAACTCTAAAGCTTCTTTTCTCCTTTGCCAGGGCCTGACTGTCCCATCTGCTATGTTTTGCTGGCATTGTATCTATAAGGTGCTGTTGCACCTTATAGATACAATGTTGATTGTATCTATATGTTAATGTTAATATCTTAATGTTGATTAATTCCTCCTTTAATTGAGAAGGAGAAATTTTAACTCGAAATTATTCAGGTTGACAATACAATTATGATAAAGGTGATGTTGGCTGGACAGACCTGTCTGTTAAATTTATTTTATGGGTTTTTGTTTGTTTTCCTTTGTGAGAACCGATGAAATTTCTGATTATCCTTCCAGATGCATTTTGGAGGATTCATGGGCTCTTTTGAAGTTTTTAATTTTTTTTTATTCTTTTGTGCCTTCTTGCATCAGAAGAGATGGGCTTTTTCAGTTGGAAAAAGGGCTTAACTTACTTGCTATTGCAACAGCAGCAATATCCTGTGTCTTTTGTTTTGTTTGGTAATAATTACATGTTAGTGGCAAATAATAAGCTTGAAGGCAGAAGAGCTGATCTGTTTGTGAGTGTGATTGTTGGCTCTGAAGCTGAAGGCCGTGGATATTATTAAATGTGTTTTTATGTGTCTCTGCAGAAATGACATCAGGGAAAGATCAGATAATACAAAGAAGTGTCAGTGGTTTGAAGATGCCAGCCTGGGGAGTTCAGCTAGAGCCCAGTGTTGCCATGGGTACAGTTTGTGGGTCACCCCTGGTTCCCCCTGAGCCCTCAGCTGATATTAGGAGAGGATTATGTCACTCCTGTCCTTAAAGAACTAACAGGGAGGCTGTTGGAGGACACTTATGGCAGCAGATCCTCACTGGGGCTTTGCTGTCTGACTTTATCAGCTTGTTCCTCCAAAGCCAGGGCTGTGTCAGGCACTGTCCCTGTGCTGGCCACTGATCCCAGGCAGGCTCCAGGGAGTGGGGACACCTCTGTGAGCTGCAGGGCCTCACCCTGGCAGGATATCTGGAGATCTGCTTTAACAAGTTGCCTAATTTGTCTGTGGGGAACTTTGAAGGTTGTGAGTGCTGTGGTAAATGATCAGTGCAGCCCTGTTTGGGTGAGCACTGGAGTGGCCAGGGGGTGAACAATCACACCACAGGCTCCCAGACACTGCTGGGACCAACCTGGAGTTACTCTGGGAGCAGGGTGTGCTCCTAAGTGTCATTTACAGATGGAAGTACTAATTCTGAAGTATTTGGGTTCAGTGCACTCGTTTGTTCCCTCCCAGGGACACCAGGCAGCTTAAGGCAAGGTTTTAAATAGCAGAGTATTGCCTAAACTGTTCTGTGATGATATTAAACACCCCCACGCCTCCCAACAGCCTGAGCAACAATGAGAACAGAAGCCAGTTGGGTTTTTGGAGGGGCAGAAGGTGAGGCTGAGTGGAGGCTGGGGCAGGACTGGATTTCCAGCCTTAAGCTCGTTACGTGAAGTCTGATGAGTGCTCAGTTGAAACAAATGAATTACGTATTCCTGCTGGTAAAAGGGCTGACACAGCTGTAATTTCAGCCAATGGAGCTGTAATTATATTTGAGGTCCCAACCCCTGTAGTATTTTAGTGGTTGTCTCTCTTCCCTAGAAATAGATGGATGTGAGCCATTAAATCAGATCTGAGCTCTTGCAGAGTTCAGGTCTGGTTTGCACCCGTTGCTGTCAGTGTGTTCTTGCTCTTGGGTACCTCAGGCTTAAACTTACCTGCTGTTTGCTCAACCAGTGATGTCTCCAGTGAGAGCTCAGTACTTGGACTGCATCTGTGTCTTGATGTGCAAGCTTCCAAATTCTGACCTACACCAAACTTATGACTAAGGGAAACCACTGGTCAGGCAGGGTTTGAGTCTGTCAGGATGAATTCAAGCTGCTTGCAATTCAAATGAAAGTGAGGGGTACTTGAAAGCGAAATAATGTATGACTATACCTTGGTTTGGTCCAGAAAAACCCCAAATAATTTATTTTGCTAGGCCAGACATAGATTGGAAGATAAAATTCCAGTCTCCCCCGCTGAGAATGAGGAGTTCAAGGCGTGTTACTCATCGTGTTGTTGAGAGTCAGATTGCAGACAACAAAATTATAATTTGTGTAGGCACTTGGGGAGTTTCAAAGGCAAGTTGAAGAAGCTGATACTGCTCTGAAAGGCAGAGTTATTTCCTGGAACTCTGTGTTTGTGCTTCCTGTCCCAAATAAAACAGATGAATCTCTTGCTTAGTCAAATGTCTGTGTCCATGGCTTCCTCGTGCTTTAACAGCAATTGAAGTGATTATTTTTGTGCTTTCTTTTTTCCCCTCCTTGAAGGCAAATGAAATTATAGTGAGCTGTAGATCAGAGAAACCAAGGGGTCTGTGATTACAGCACGTGGGAGGGTGGCAGAGAGCTTGAGACAGAGCCACCAGCGCTGCGTCGTCTCCACAGAGTTCATCTCCAGAAGAAGGGGTGGATGTCCTTTGGAGCATCCTTGGGAGGTGGTGGAAAAGCTGGGCTGAGCAGAGCAGGTAGGACCCCTGCATCCCGTGGGGGGATTTCTCCTCCCACAGCTCAGAAACCAATTCCATGGCTCAGTGTTCCGCACACGGGGAGGAATTTCTTGTGGGAAGAAAAGGTCAGTGAAATCAGTTGCTGTAGATGTTATGCAGATTTTAACTTGGTAATGAGAAGACTGAAATACTTGTGGCTCACACTGGTGCCCTGTGTTGCTCCTGGGGAGGCTTCTTAATATGATGTTAGAAATTATTAAATCTGTTTAAGATTATTGGGAAATCTGCCCCCGAAGGATTATGAACAGACATTGGTGTGATGTTCTAGTGCTCTTAAAAATTACATCAGGACAGTGCTGAGATTTGTCCCAAACAAGACAAGTCTTGGACTCCTGTGAGTAAGTTACTCTTTCTTGTATTTTGCCATAAGAGCCCATATTTTGGGGTGAGGGAGAGTAAAACTTTGCAGTTGTTGCTGTAGAAAACACGGGAGACACCGTGCTTGTGGGAAGTGTAGGTTACTCCCTAGATAAAAATGGCTGTATGTGTAAATGATGCTGTATTCCAACCCCATAATGCACATTGTTCCCTGGAAATGTCTGCTGGAAGGTGGGAGGGCGGTGGGTTATTTATTCTGTCCTCCCCTGGAGACAGGGAGGGAAGGGGCTGCCTTCTTCCCTCGCTCCTAGGAAAGGCTGCTCCCTGTTGCTCTCTTAATCCGTACCTTATTTTACTAGAGCTTTTCTCGGGGAGAGTGGCAGCTGCTGAATTGGTAGTTCCTCCGGGGAGTAGCAAGATACCAGCACTGAGATAAAGCTCACAGTGTCCCTGTGATTTGAACAAAACTAGCAAACACAAACAATAGTTGTAGCTGCGTTATCGAGGGAGGTTTGTGTAACGCAATAGGCCCTGGATTAGCTTTCCTTTGCCAAGGTTGGATTTCCAGCCTCTCAGAGCTGTGGCTCTCCTTGTAAAGGGAGTTCAGCGTTGAAAAACACCGTGCTGGAGTCTGTACCCTGCCCAAAACGAGCGTGTTGGCAGGGGGGAAGAGTGGCCGTGTGGGTGGGAGGAAGGTTAATTTCAAGGTGTATCCCCGAGCGGGTGACGTGACACACGCGGTGCAGCTGCAGATTAAAGTGGGATGAGCGGTGCCCCGGTGCGTGCTGGCTATCAGGCTACTCCGAGGAGCTGCAGGAGCCTGCTGGGAGAAGTATGCACTTAATCACATCCATTAGCATGATTAAAATCCTGATTAGCCTGTGTCACTCGCTCCCATTTTCCACCTACACTTCCATGCCCCTTTTTACCTGGGGTATTTGCAAGTACGAGCAGCAGCGAGGCTGCAGCCACGGGGTGGGCTCGTGAATGGATCCCAGGGTTGTGGGCTCTGTGCTGTGACAAAGTTCCTCAGAAAGCTGCTGTCTGAACAGAGCAATCAGCCCCTCACAGCAGGACTGTGGGGAATCCAGTTGAGCATGGAGTAGGCTTGTCTTGCCTGTCAGTCAGGTGCTCAGGGCTTGCTCATGTTCCACATCTGGTGTGTCCTAACATTGAATTTTAACATCTCCATCCCTGGGTCCTGAGGAGCTCCTCGTGCTGGCTGGCACCTTGGGGCAGCAGGGCTCCTCTGGCCTCCAGCAGCCAGGGCTAAAATGGGCTGGAGAACAAGTCCAGGGATGGGATGATTGGGAAAGACAAGGCTGAAACTGCGGTTAGGGAAACTGCAGATCATCTGGTTGGATTTTGACAAGGAGTGGGGAAAAAAAGGCAAAAAATGAGGTAATTGTGTAAATTCCTGTGTGCAGAAAGTCTTCTTTTTAAAAAACTTCACTGGTTGGGGAGATACTGTACATATTAAAACTGGATCTCTTTGGAAAAGCAAACGTCTCTGAGCATTAGGTCATACACTTCCAACATTCCCGCCTGGGAGTGAGTCATTGTTCCTTTTGTAAAATTGTATTTGAGCTACATCATCCCCAAAAGCTGTTTTTCAGCTGAATTTAGGGTGTTGACACTTGCTCTAAACAAAGTAAAACTATGGGAGCATTTATCAGACCCATTTCAAAGTGTGTTTACATACTCTGGAGTTGTGACTCCCGAAGTGCTGGAGCTCAGCTCATTCTTGTGAGTGGAAACCCTCATCTCTCCCACTGAGGATTGGAGCAAATATCTCCATGTAACTTAACTGATGTTTGTGAAGTGCTTAAAATCCTCTGGAAGGGGCAGAGAAACTTCCAGGTGCTTTTACCTGGTCTTAATTTCTCCCACCTCCCACTTGTTCCTTGCAGGGACTGTGCTGTGTCGGCCCTTTGCTGTAGATACTCCAGGAGTTTGTCCTTCCAGGAGTTGATACTGAGGGTTTGTTTCCATGTTATGACTTTATTTTCACTAACAAAACTCGTTTGAGGTCCCAGCCCTCCTCCACTTGATGCTTTCCATCAGATTGTTGTGCCAGAAGGTCAGAGCAGGGAAATGGGGCGGTGAGAAATGGGTCAGTGCTCAGGTGGGATTTCTACAACTCATTTTAGAAGCTGCATCGATTCTGTTAAAGGGGAAGTAGAAACAACTGCTTAGAGGAGGGGATGCCAAGCACTCATCACACTGGCTTTGTTGGGAAAAATGTGATGGAGAAATGCTGTTAGTGGGATGAGTAAGAGCTTGGGGTGAAAAATCCTTGACAGACTTTGATTGGAAAGGCTTAGGCTGCCAGGCACACCTGGATCCCAGAATGATGGGAGGGTCTGGAGATCACCCAGTCCAAGCCCTGCCAGGGCAGGGGCAGCTGGAGCAGTGACACAGGAACGTGTCCAGGGGGGTTTGGGATGTCTCTGGAGAAGGAGACTCCAGCCCCTCCCTGGGCAGCTATTGCAGGGCTCTGCCCCTGCATGGAAAGAGGCTCTTGTTGAGGTGGAACTTGTTGTGTTTTGGTTTGTGGCCATTGCTCCTTGTGCTGTCACTGAGCAGGGTCTGGGAGCATCCTGGGCCAGCCCTGGGGGAGCTTTGTGTGGATTGATGGGATCCCCTGTGAGCCTTCCCTTGTCCAGCCTGACCAGGCCCAGCCCCTGCAGTCTCTGCTCATCAGAGATGCTCCAGAGCCCCCATCAAAGCCAGACCCCAAATCCACGTTCAGTGTTGCTGTGTTTGCTGTTAACACCATTTCAGTTCATCAGGAAGGGAACCGTAGTGCAGCCAGCAGTGAGGATAGGGCAGGAACTGGGCACTTGGAGCTGCTGTGAGCAAGATGCAAATGGAAATCTGAAAATTGTGCTTCACTGACAGTTTTCCTGTAATCCCCTCTGGAAAGCACTGGGCATTTTTAAGCACCTGACTCTCAGTAGTTCAGATTTGCCTGGGTTTCAGGCACGCTGAGAGGAAGAGTGCCTCTCAGGTTTTCCCTGGGTGAGGCTGAAGGTCCTCATGGCCTGGGAGGTGCCCTTGGCAGTGACATCTGCTCGGGAGGTTCACGTGCTCCGGTCCCCTGGGGGTAAGAGCAGCTTGATCCACACTTGAGAAAATCAGTAGTGATGTGAAATCAGTAGTGATGTGAAATCAGTAGTGATGTGAAATCCGTAGTGATGTTGGCTATGAAATGCTCTATTGAGGAAAACCCAATTGTAAACAGCAGCTTACAGACAAGCATTTTTAAATGTAATTGTTGGTGCTGTTTGTAGTAGTTCCAAGTGCTTAATTCCTGCCCCATCCTTCTATTGCTGTCTGCACCCACGTTCCCTTTCTGCTGCATTGGAATGGTGTCAGCACCAAACACAGCAACACTGAATTTGGAATGTTACTTTTTCCAAGAATCCCAGAATGGTTTGGATTGGGAGGGACCTTAAAGATCATCCCATTCCACCCCCTGCCATGGGCAGGGACACCTTCCACTGTCCCATGGTGCTCCAAGCCTCATCCAGCCTGGCCTTGGGCACTTCCCGGGATGGGGGATTTTGGTGTTGTTGATGAGGTGTATTCCTCTTGGTGGATTTTTGTGTTTAACCTCTCAATTTCAGCCATTTCTCTGCTGCAGCTTTATTAAGTGCAGTGCCCTGTTAAAAGATGCTGCTGTGCTTATCTGCACTGGTCTTAAGGAATCTCAGAAGTTTTTCTGCTGTCCATGGGTACTTTCACTGCTGTTAATTAGGTAATTGGAAACTTCCAAACTGGGATAACAGAGACAAAAATCCCCAAGCAGCTCCAGCAGAGGCTCTGAATGAGGCTCTGCAGACAGGGGAGGCAAAGAATGAGACAAAGAACTGAGTCACCCTCTCTTCCTTCCTTTGGACTCTTGTGGTGGGAGTGAATCGTTTCTGGTTTTAGTCATAAATCAGAGCAATTAAAAAAGGGTTCTGGATGCTAATGGCTGGATCATTCAAACGTCTAACTTAGCAGGAGCTGTGGATTTAAGTGATTTAAATAAGCAGCAGTAAATTAAGTATACTGTGTGATGGCGTGCTGCTGGATTCCCACCGGGATGTTACGGATGCACAGCCTCAGAAGTGTTGCTTTGGTTGTGACTCTGAGTGCAGCCCCCAGCCCTGGATCCAGCACAGGGAGGACCTGGAGCTGCTGGAGAGAGCCCAGAGGAGGCACCAGGGTGATCCAAGGGATGGAGCAGCTCTGCTGGGAGGAAAGGCTGGGAATGTTCAGCTGGGAGAGGAGAAGCTTTGGGGTGACCTCATTGTGGGTTCCAGGGTCTGAAGGAGTTGCAAAAGAGCTGGAGAAGGACTTGGGACAAAGGATGGAGGGACAGGACACAGGGAATGGCTTCCCACTGCCAGAGGGCAGGGATGGGTGGGGTATTGGGGAGGAATTGTTCCCTGGGAGGGTGGGGAGGGGCTGGGATGGAATTCCCAGAGCAGCTGTGGCTGCCCCTGGATCCCTGGCAGTGCCCAAGGCCCGGCTGGATGGGGCTTGGAGCAGCCTGGGACAGTGGAAGGTGTCCCTGCTATGGCAGGGGTGAAATGGGATGAGATTTAAGGTCCCTTTCCACCCAAGCCATGCCAGGGCTCTGGATCCTGGGAATGTTTGGTCAGCTCTGCAGCTGATCCGGGTGATTGGAGTGTCAGCTCCTGCCCAGGTTTGCAGGATGCGACTCCCAAAGTGGAATTTGGTTCCACCTCCTGCAGAATGACAGGACACACCCACCAGGGTGTCAGATCTGCTCAAATCCTGCACTAAAGCCTTTTGGGGTGACGTGCTCTGGGGTTGGCACACGATGTATGTGTCAGGAGGTCCTGTGACACCATGATGGTGGGGACTGGAGGATGCTGTGGGTGGCTCAAGCTGGATTTTATATCAGAAATTTGCATTTATCTACGAAACTACAATGTCTGTAATCTGCAGGGTTAGTTTTTCCAGGATATCTTCATGCTTAAAGCATACACATTATTTTTCCTTAGGCTGTGTTTTAACCTATTTAAGCATTTACGACATGAGAATTAAAGGGTATTTCCATCTCGTGTTCTGAGGGCTGGATTTTCTTTAACTGGGGTGGGGTTTTTTTTAGGTAAAATGTACTTTTTTTTTGCATTGGGATTTGGACAGAGCATGTAGGGCAATAGGATCAAGTGTCACATTGGGGATTACATATTTGTCCTGAAGTGACCCTCTTAGGAGCTTGCATGGGTGTAATTGGTGAATGACTGGATTTATAGGGATGTATATCTGCATTAGCTCTGGTTTGATGTGACTCGAGCTGATTTGCTTTTGGTCCGAACTATTTTCAGCTTGGGGAATTCACTTCGAAGGAGAGCTGCTATAATTTGCCTGAAAGTGGCTTTTTTAGGCTTGTATTTTCCCTTGAAAGCAACGGTGGTTTTACCAGGGTTTAATAGTAGAGCAGTGCTGCATTGTCTGGTGGCTGAACCCCAAATTTATCCCAAAAGCTGCACGTTTATTCGAGACCTCTGGGTGTTAATGATGTGGAAAAAACCTTTATCATTATCAACTTTCCAAGATTCTTTCTTTGCATCAATCACTGTCTTGTTCTTAAACTTGTAACAACTCTCTCACTCGTGATGTTCTGTGTTATTTTGGTGCGTGGTGTCCCTTTGCTGGCAGCTTCTGTGGGATTTCCCTCTCCTGCAAGGAATTAACATGAATTTGAAGGCGTTGGGGCACATAAAGGAAGCTCCTTGCACCTCCCAGCTCAGTTTCCTGCAGTGAAGGTTCTGAACTTGCCAAATGAGCAGTAATTGCTGGTTTTGCTGACAGATTTTCCCTGTGGGCACACGCTCAGGTGCTTGTCTGTGAGCAGAGCCTGGCACCCTGCTTCTGCCTGCACTCTGGGATGGCAGTGGGGTTTTCCTGGGCACTGAGAGCCCTGCCCCATTCCACAGCAGCTCTGGGATCACTTCAGGTAATTTTATTAAATTCTGTTATCCTACTAATTTATTTTTAAAATAGATTTTTGTAAAAAAGAAAAATAGAATGTTTTAAGATGCTCACCAGGTGCATCAGGTGGTGATGGACGAGTGAATGGCTGGGGTTCACAAAAGCCTCGAGTTCTACAGCATGGATTTGCATTTTTTCTTTAATTACCCTGAGCTTGTGCCACAGGTTTCCCTCTGCTGCCCTTCCCCTGCTGCTCTGCTCTCTCTCCAAAGCTCCCAGCTGCTGGGTTTTCTCCCTTATTTCTGTTTTCTCACATCCTGTTTAAGGCCATCTGAGTGTATTCAGTGTAGGGTGGGTTTCTTTTTTTCTTTTTTGCTACAAAGACCTTTTAAAGAGGCTGTTGGAGGGGGGTGATTGGAGCACAGAATTTACCACGCTGCTCCCAGAAATCCTGACTCTGGCTGGCATCAGCTGAGGGTGTCTTGTTTAAACATACCACAGACTTGATGTTTTTTCCCCTTGGGGTTTGACTTCCTGTGATAAAAGGAGATTCCCTTTTAAAGCAGAGCTCCGTGGTTATATAATGAGAGAAGGAAATACTCCAAAAGTGACACTGGGAGAATAGGAAAGTTATTTTGGTGAGTGACTGTTAGGCAGGAGAATAGAAAATTCGCTCAGGAGGGCACTGGTAACTCGAGTCCTCTTGGGAAAGTGAGAGGAACACATTTAAGGAATTAAGTGAGGGAGTGACCAGGGCAGAGCAGCGGAAGGAAGGTTATGGTAAGGACAGAGCTGTCCAGTGCACATCTAGGATTCCTCTTAGAGGATTTAACTCCTTCCAAACTGCTTTTCCTCTCCTCCACGAGCTGCTGTGTTACTCCCAAGCACCAGGAGTTTCCAGGTCTGACCCTCCAAGAGCTGTGCTGGCTTTTGCTGTTGGGTTTGAAGCCATGAGCAGGAGTTAATTTTGAATTTGTGCTCGTGGCTGTGTCTGTGTGTGTCCCCAGCAATGCCAGACCAGGGAACTCCCTCCTTCCTTCCACCTGCGCTGTCTGTGCCCCCTTCCCAGGATGGCCAAGGACTGGGCAGGAGTCAGAGTGAAAATTGGCTTTTTATGCTGTTGGTGGGGCAGAATGGAAGTTCCTAAGGCAGTTTGCTGTTCCTCAGCACAGGATTTTGGGAGGCAGGGATACAAACTCCCAGGGAAGCCAGCTGGATTCTGGCAGGGAGTCACTGAGCCTTTGTAGCTCCTGCCCTTGGAGTTCAAACTGAGCACTGCCCACACCCCACACTCCCTACACACACTGCTCCTGCAGGTCTGGGGTCCCTGTGCATTTAAAATGGAATATTGCTTTCCCTGCTCTGGGACATGCCTATAGAAACCTGGAAAATGCCCACAATTCATCAAAATTAAGCTGGTTTTCTTGCTAGTCTGGGCTGTGTTTATTTTTTCTAGTATGTA
Source organism: Aleadryas rufinucha (assembly GCA_013397815.1). Classification (NCBI taxonomy): domain Eukaryota; kingdom Metazoa; phylum Chordata; class Aves; order Passeriformes; genus Aleadryas; species Aleadryas rufinucha. The sequence goes on from VZTH01004653.1 coordinate 25,044, forward strand.
ATTTATCTGTAGAATAATTTTTCAGCAGCCAGATATGCTGACTGTGCCTGTTACGTTTCCCCAGTGAAATTCCCTGGCAAGCTTCACTCCTTCCAAGATCATTTTGAGGTGCTGATGTAATCAAACGGTTCAATGTGAACTCAACAAGAAATTATGTAGTGCAAAGTTTGCTCTTAAAATCCGTAAGGAATTAAAGTGTGTTTGTTATTTTGGGGTATTTTTAGTGTAGGTATTTGTGCTGTTCAGTAACTTTTCTTTTGCTCATTTTTAAATTGATGTCCGTTTGTGCCTGAGGAGGGGGAGAAGCAGCACCCACGGTTACAGATCCTTAACACCTCATCAAAATTTCAGTGGGAGTTATTTTTTCAGCTCTATTTGAATAATTAAACATCGTGCTGAACTAATTTTGCCAATGTGTGTGGGGGGGAGCACAAGGAGTAATGAAAATAGTTAATCTAAATTGAAATGCATGAGAGCGTCCTGGTTGTACCAGTGCGGCACCCTGCTTTATTCTAAACAGCTGTATTACTTTAAAAGAAACTTCACAATTTATAGACTGAGGAGTGAAATTTAAATAGAGATTGGGAAATGATCCTCTGAAAGACAGAAGTGAAGCAGGGGGGCTCTGCTGATGAATATCTTGTTTAACACAGAGATCACCTTGAGCAGTATAATTTTCCATACTGAATTTTTAACCCTTGCTTCAAAGCAAGGGAACTTCCAAAGTGCCTTGGAGGGACCTGTATTTTGTCCTCAAGTTAGTTTAGTTTTCAAATGAACGGTTGTAGAATCTCATTGTTTATGAAACAGAAGCTTTGGATTAAGCTCAGATGTTCCTTTATTAGAGAATTCCAGCTACAAAGGGAGGCTGGGTATCCACCAGCTGCACTCGCTGACTGATAACAGGCTTTTCAAAGTGGTTTTCTTTCAGCAATCCTGTTAATGCTTTAAATTCAAGCCTAAACTTTTTTGTGGGATTAAGGGTAGGAAGAAAAAATAAAAAGCTAGGTCAGAGGAATAAACGCAAATAATTGAGCATGAGCAGCAGAGCAGGAGGGTGAGGTGATCAATTATTTTGATAGGTGTTTGTAAGTCAGCAGGACAGAATTGCACTCCCCACTTGGCAGCATATTAAATAAAATCAGAATGTAAGAACTGTGAGAACAGATCAGACAAAAGGTTCGGGTACGGGGGCTTGTGCAGAGCAGGTTTGGTTTCTGTTTTGTCCCTTTTTCACCCCCTTGGTTTTCACTCCTGGGTGGTTGGGGAAGTGTGAGCTGTGTCCCCATGGCTCCGTGTTTGTGCTGCAGCCTCCCAGAGTCCTGGGGACTCCCTGGGGTTCAGGTCACAGAATCCACCCTGGGTTGGGTGGGAAGGACCTTCAGGATCATCCAGTTCCACCCCTGCCCTCTCCTGGAGCCCCTTTAGGCCCTGCAAGGGGCTCTGAGCTCTCCCTGGATCCTTCCCTTCTCCAGGTGAACATTCCCAGCTCTCCCAGCCTGGCTCCAGAGCAGAGGGGCTCCAGCCCTGGAGCAGCTCCGGGGCCTCCTCTGGGCTCTCTCCAGCAGCTCCAGGTCCTGGTGCTGTTGGCCCCGGGGCTGGGGCAGCTCTGCAGGTGGGGAATCACCTGAGTGGGGCAGAGGGGCAGAATTCCCCATTTCCTGCTGCCCACGCTGGGGATCAGCCCAGGCACAGCAGGTCTCTGATCAGGGAATGTTCATTTTCTCATCCCCCACACCCCTCAGTCCTCCCCAGGGCTCTTCATCCCCAGCCTGGATTTGTGCTTGGGATTGTCCCAGCCCAGGTGCAGGACCTTGCCCTTGGCCTTGTTGGACCTCCTGAGGTTGGCACAGTCCCACCTCTCCAGCCTGGCCAGGTCCCTGTGGGTGCGCCATCCCTTCCCTCAGGGGTGTGACAGCACCCAGAGCTCGGTGTCACCAGCAAAGTGCCCGGGGTGCCCCAGTCCCAGGTGTGTAATTTGGCTTTTTCAGGGTCTCTCCATCTCCTCAGCAGCAGAAAATGCCTTTCCCTCCTCAAAACCAAGAGCTCTGTGCACAGGTTTGCACTGGTGGTGTCGAGGAAATAACCCAGCTCTAAGGTCTCAATATTGGCAAATAAAAATTATCTGTGGCTGTGCCACTGTCACCTTTGTCCTCTCAGCACAAGGTTTCACACCTGCAGCTTGCAGGTCACACTGAACCCTCCTCTCCCTGCTTATCTCTTGTGAGAGGTTTTCTGTTTGTCTCTCACAGTACAGGAGCTGTGATTTCTGGATGAAATGCTTTATATTGTGCTTTTCAGAAGCATAATACCACAAAATGAGGTTGTGTGTTGGGAGGAGCATTTTCATCTACATTTTCATCTACCAAACAGGGATATGGGCTGTGTTTTATGGAATTGCCTGAAATCTTATGGTTTTTAATCTGATAGTTGCATGTGGATTGTTCTCTCAGCAAGTTTTTACTAAATTCTGTTATTCTGCTAATTTATTATTTAAATATATTTTTGAAGAAAGAAAAATTGAATGTTTTTAAGATGCTCACCAGATTGACCAGATTCAAGGCAGGCTTGTGCTCTCACATGTCCTTTGTGTAAATTCTGGGTTAATTAAGTGACTCATTCATTCAGTCTGGCTGAGGCTGCAGAGGCTGAGGAAGCTCCGGCAGCACATGATGGGGTGAAGGAAAAAAACAAACCCAGCACAGGGTGAAACTCTCTGAGGCATCAGAGCTTCCTTCTGGAAAGTGAGTAGGGAACAGGCAGCCTGTGCCTCAGAGCAGATCTGCAGGATCGGGCATTTCACAGAACATAATCAGAGGTTCTTTGATTCCTAAACACTGCAGGGCTTCTGGTTTGTGTCTTCTTAATTTCTGAGGCCTGGCTGTTAATAAATGTCGCTGTGTTGTGGTTTCAGTCCTGTGCTGTACAGTGGCAAATCTGAATTCTGCACCATTTAAACTGAGCAGGGCGAGGCTGGATGGGATATTGGGAAGGAATTGTTCCCTGGGAGGGTGGGGAGGCCCTGGCACAGGGTGCCCAGAGCAGCTGTGGCTGCCCCTGGATCCCTGGCAGTGTCCAAGGCCAGGCTGGACATTGGGGCTTGGAGCAGCCTGGGACAGTGGAAGGTGTCCCTGCCCATGGCAGAGGGTTTGGAATGGGATGATCCTTAAGGTCCCTTCCAGCCCAAAACAGTCTGGAATTAGTTTTGTTTTATTCCAGCAAGTTTCTTGCATGAAATACAGAAGCATCTCCTGAAACAAAAGTCAAAACCTGGAATGCCTGGTTAGGAGGGGGATGGACAGACGTGAAAGTAGAACCTGCAAGTATTTCTTCTTTCAAACACCAAAGAGGAAAAAAAAAACCCCAAAGAAAAAGCCCCTCCCCAAGCAGTCCAGAATTCATCCCCTCATGATTCTAATAATTAAAGTTAAAAATTTAGAAATGTCTTTTAAAATGTCTTATAAATATTCTAAATCTAAAGAGGTAGAAATGTAAGAGAAAGAGAGGGAGGGAAGTACTGAACATTTTCTGAATAATAAAGTGGATCTTTCTGTGAAACATCTTTACTAATTAATCCCAAAAACGAAGCAAACTGAAGTACAGCAGCTTGTAACAAAAAGCTTTTTGATGGAGTTTGCTGCTGGGAATGAGCTCATCCTGGTGCCCAACCGGGCACTGGGCAGGGCTGGAGCTGTTGGCTGAACCCAGGGGAGCTGCGTGGGCTGTGGGGTCGTGCTGGGAGTGTGGGGCCATCCCAAGGGGCCATCCCGAGCTCTCCCTCCCGCTTCCAGGTGGAGTCAGCAAGAATTTGGATTGTGGATTTGCTGTACTTCTTTTTCTGGCAATTGCATTGATTTTAGGTACAGCAAGAGAGCTGGAAAGGGACTTTTTACCTGTTGTGGAGTGCCAGGACAAGGGGGAATGGCTTTAAACTGAAGGAGGGTAGATTTGAATTGTTTATTAGGGAGAAATTCTTGGCTGGGAGGGTGGGGAGGCCCTGGCACAGGGTGCCCAGAGCAGCTGTGGCTGCCCCTGGATCCCTGGAAGTGTCCCAGGCCAGGTTGGATGGGACTTGGAGCAGCCTGGGACAGTGGGAAGTGTCCCTGCCCATGGCAGAGAGTGGAATGGGATGGTCCTTAAAGTGCCTCCAACCCAAACCTCTCTAATGAAAAGTGGTTCTAGAATGAAGAAATGTGGTCCCCATCTTCATTGAGAAACATCACTTTGGTCCTCAGGTGGAGCCAAGCAAGGCTGAAATTAAAAATGATGTAACAGTGATCCTTGGCTTCATAATTTTAAGTTACTCCTTTTAAAACATAGTGCAGTGAATCAGTGTGCCTTCTGTGCTTCCTACTTGTTTCTGGTTTTAAAATGATGAAATTGTTGCTTTAAAATAAGCAGTTGATTGGGAAAACTTCTTGTAGTAAGGGCAAACTGTGGATATTCAACTTGTGCAATGCTTGTGGGGGTTGGCACTTGGATCTTGCTGAGTGGGAATTCAGTGATGTGCCAGAAACACGGAGTTTGCTTCATTCTAAGTCAACTTTAAACACCAGAAGTTGTATTATTCATTGTTCTTTCAGTTTCTCACCCTGATAAGCTGCTTTGTTGTCCTTGGAGGCACTGGGAGCCTCATGCTGGTTCCAGTTTAAATTGCAATATCTGTGTGTAGGGGAGGCCGGAAGGTTTGGAGCCTGCAGAAACTCCAATACAAATGTTTTATTTCTGCCAAGTGAAGAAGTGCTGAGATCCGTGAAAATAACGGAATTATGTGTGAGGCAACGTGTCAGACTTGTCTCCCTTGTCACTGGAATTTGTCTTTAAAAACTATGGGAGAATTAATTGGAGTTTGAGTTGTAACAGCTCCTACATGTGAGCGCAGCAGGAGCGACTGAATTCAGCGTGCTGGGGGTGACTCAGGAATCCCCCGGCCCTGGGTGGCTCAGGGACAGAGCTTTGGGGTGGTTTTTGTTTCCTCAGCGCTGTCAGATGGGGTGCATGGGCCAGTGTCACTGCATTCCCACCTCCTGGGTGCATTCCCACCTCTGGGGTCTATTCCCACCTCCTGGGTGTATTCCTGGAGTAGTGAATGCAGTACTGGGAGTGGAGCCTGTCAGTGCAGCGCTGCACATGGACAGGGCAGCAGTGAAAGGGCTTTGCTGGGTCTTGGAATCTNTCACACATCTCCACACCCCATGACCTCAGCATTCCCAGTTTTCTTTGGATCTGGGTGAAGGACCAGGAGCAGGAATGCAGTTGTGTCTCGGCCAGGAACAAAGTGTGGATGGACACACGAACAGCTGGGCTTTTCTTTTTTTTTTTTTCTTTTTTTTTAATGAGTCTGAGCTGAACAGTTTTAAGTCCAGATTAAAAGCTGCATGGTATAATTATATTTTAATTGGTCTTTGCGGTAAGAACCTGTGCATTAAACCACAGAACTTTCTGAATTCCAAATGCTGCGAGAAATAGAAATCAGGTGGATTAAATACAGCGCTGGAAATGCATTTTATGGATATGTGTGAAGCATTTTCATTCACTCACAATTCAGTATTGTTGATGCAGCTTTTGATTTCTGAAGGCGTGATTTGAGGTTTTTAAGCAGTGAGTCTGCTCTGATTTATTTGGTTGAGGTGTGAGGTAACACACGTTGTACTGGTTCCAATCTTGATGAGGAAACGGCTGCATTTTCAGGGCAGGAATCGCTTTCCTTGATAAGCACAGAACAAGGATCAGAGAAAGCACCTCCAGCAGCTCCCTTGGCTTAGGCTGTCATTGCTCTGATAACACAGACAGGGTGAGAGCTGCTCCTCTGCTCTCCCAGGATAAGAGGGTCTGTGGGGATGGAATCTTTGAAGATGCTGAGTCTCTCCCTTCTTTTTTATTTTCCCCGTAGTTCTTATCCAGCTCAGTGTTTGTTTACTGTGAGTGAACCTTCAAAAATGCAGCAGAGTAAAAGTGCACAACTCTCAGGGGGGACCTTCTCTCTCTACAACTTGAGAGGAGGTTGTAGTGAACAAGCGGCAGGAGGAGAGGGAACGGCCTCAGGCTGGGCCAGGGGAGGCTCAGGGTGGACATCAGCAGGAATTTCCCCATGGAAAGGGTGCTCAGGCCTTGGAACTGCCCAGGGAGGTTTGGAGTGCCCATCCTTGGAGGTGTCCAAGGAATTCCTGGATGTGGCACTCAGAGCTCTGGGCTGGGGACAAGGTGGGGATTGGGCACAGGGTGGACTCGGTGACCTTGGAGATCTTTCCCAATAATCTTACTGATCCTGGGATTCTCATGCCCTGCACACCTCTGGCTGGCTGTGCCGTGACTACAACCAGAGATGGGTTTAAAACCCTGTAAATGAGTGATGTTCAGCAGCACCCTGCAGGTTTAGGGCAGGGTGGAGGGGACGGTGCCAGCCCCTGGTGCTCTGCAGGGCGTGTTTGGGGCCTGTGTGTGTCCAACACCCTGTGCCCTGTATCATGTCTCAGATCTTGCAGCAATTTGCTCCTGGGTTCTGGTTTAACACAGCTGTCTGCACCTTGTTGGAACCTGTCAGCAGCTGATGGTGGGTACTCAGGCTCCAGCCCAGTTTTTCACGCTGAATTGAACAAATCTGTTTTTTCAGGCAGTTGCATAACGGGAAGTGTCTGCTCATCTTCTGTTCCACTTATTTTTTTGTTGGCTTTAGAAACTTTTTTCTTCAGAAGCCTTAATTACTCTACTGGAGTTCTAAATAAACATCTGAAGGATTTACCAGGTGGTTTCAGGGCCAGCCACTGTTGCCTTGAATTTGCTAAGGAGTGACAGTGCTTAAAAAACCCTAAAAGCCATAGTTTTGAGGCAGAATATATAAATGTGTTCCAGCTCAGTCCAAGAATTTATCCACAGGATGGCTTTGAGTCTTACTCTGACTGGTTGGTTTTCCAACCCACCTTTAACAAAGGGAAACTTACCCCTTACAAATGGACTTTTTTTTTTGCTGGTGGGTTTGTTTTTCAATCTGAGTCTGAAAAGCTTGGGTAAGGTGAGTGTCTTTATGCCTCAGAAATGTGATCTGTGAGCTAAGAGGCAAAGAACTAAATGTTAATGACCTTAACCCTATCTGGCTGCACTGCTCTGACCTTGATCTCCCATCTCCCCTTTCCCCAGGTACAGGTATCACTTTCTGCTTGCACCTCTCAGTAAAAATCCATTTGGAGATACTCTGATTTTGGCTGGAAATCTGAAATAACGGGAGAATGTTGCTTTTCTTTGGTTCTCCTGCACCCTGGTAGTGCCCAAATTCTTGCTTCTGGAGTGGAGAGAGGTTGGTTGTGCTGGGGATCACTCAGAGCTGACCTAACAAAGCTCTGCCTAAGCTGAGGTGCAAGTTCTGTCGGGTGTTGGGCACTGTCCCCACATGGGGGAGGTCACATGATGTTTTGAGGCTTCTCCTGAATTTGCAGGGAGAATTTGGGATGTTCCATGAGTGACTTCTGCCCAGCTGGGATCACAGTGAGGTCCTGACAAAGTCAGTGTGTCATCAGGAGTTTAATGTTTTAGTAGTTTTGGTGTCTCAGGACACAGATATTGCTGAATTCTTGCTCATCTGGTCTTTTCCATGGAAAACTTCCACATAACAAATCCTCAGAAAACTTGTGGAATATGCTCATATTCTGCATGGATTTGGTTTGAACTGATTCTAACACTTTCTGTTGTCTCTGTGATGATTTTGAGTGTCATTAACAGGATGCCCTCTGGTCTAGAAGCCGACAGAAAAGATGGAGAGGGACTTGAGCTAAGAGCCTGGAATGACAGGACAAGGGGGCATGGTTCAAACTGAGAGGGAGTAGGTTTGGATGAGATACTGGGAAGGAATTCCTGGCTGTGAGGGTGGGGAGGCCCTGGCACAGCTTCTCTGGGCAACCTTGAACCCATTCCCCCATGTCCTATCGTTCCAGGCTCTTACCCAAAGTCCCTTTCAAGGGATCTGTCATATTTGTAATCTGTAACTTCTGAATTTTGGCGTGGGCTAAAGAAGTACTGGAGAGGGGAATTATCCCTCCCACGTGCTGGTTTTGGTCCAGCAGCTCTGCACAGGGAGGAAAAGCAGGTTCCTTCTCCTCTGGGTTGTGAGCAGTGGTGTGTGTGTGCCTTGTCCTGGGGATGTGTTTGCTTACCTGTGGCTCTGGGGGGTTTCTCATTGCTCCCCTCTGGCTGTTCTGACCCCACTGCTGCTGCTGGGAGCCTCCAATTTCCATGGCAGAAAACACCAGGCACTGACTCCAGCCAGGAATGCTGTGTGCAGAGGGGATGGGGGTGGGTGAAGGAGGGTGGGATTCCCTGCAGGGCAGCCTCTGTGTGCAGGGGCAGGTCCCACAGACAGCATCCCGAGCCTTTACTCAGAGCTGCTCGTGGAATTCTGTCTATAAAGAGCAACCAGTTCATAAAAACCATCACTGAGCAAAGGAGATGCTGGGTTTGCTGGGGAGGGGGTTCATCTTACAGGGTTAATCACCTTTGCTGGGACTGATTTTTGGGGATGTGGGCAGTGCCTGGATCACATTCCTCATATGTTCCTGCACATCTGAAATATTTCCCCTGAAATGCACAGCTTATCAAACCTGCCACACTGATCTGCTTGGATACTGCTCTGTGTTCAGAGCACATCTGGGCATGAGAGCTGGGTTTATAGGAATGTATATAAACAACCTTTTTCATGGAAATATTGATATATATATATTAACCAAATAACATGTATTTTCAGAACTTTTAACCCAGTGTCCTGGTCATGCTGCCAGCTTACATTCTGCTTAATTTTGGTTGGTTTTTTCTTCTGGTTTTTCTTCCAAAGCATCCATGTAAAATCTACTGCCATAATAAATTTCCAACCTGAAAAGCCATGAATTAAATAAATCCAGAATCTCTGTTGTAAAGGTACTTTTAGGTCAGGACTGGGGTGGTTGCAGGTTGGGGTGAAGCAGCACAGGTCAGTGGTTCCACCACGCTGGAGTCCCTAAAATGCTCCATTCACAAGCACCAAGCAAAGCTCAGCTCCAGGAACACCTTTGTGGATCCTTTCCCATAAAATCCCAGGGGCTTGATGGGTTAAAACTTGAAAACCAGGAGGGTTTTGAAGGCTCAGTGAGGTCCATTAACTGTCCCTGAGTTGTGACCTGCAGCTCCCTGCCCACCCCCACGTCCCCATGGGATAATCCCCTCCCTCCCCCAGGACAGGGATACAGGAGGAGGCTGTGACCTGGTGTAGGTGAGGAGATATTAATGGGCAGCTTCAGTTATGAAACCTGGCAGGCACCAACCTTGATAATGTAAGGAGATTTCAGTCCCGTGAATTTTCATGCTTTCTTACAATAATGAAGTGTCAGAGAGGGTTGGGGATTCTCCAGGAGCTGTTTGGCTTTGAAACTGTTGCTGTGGCCGCCTGCAAGGTCCCAAGGAGATCCAAACTTGTCTGGTGTTTGCCCACAGCAGGGCCTGAGCTGACACTGCAGACAGCATTCCTGAATCTGCTGTAACTTGGTAAAATCGCTCTTGGTGGCAGCAATTTCCTTCTGGGTTTTCCTTCTCCAAAGTCGTGGAAAGATGCTTTGTAGTTCCAGTGAGATCAGGGAGTTCTCCATTCCGGGGTGCCATGGGTGTGTTTGATACAGAATCATGGAATGGTTTGGGTTGGAAGGGACCTTAAGGATCACCCCATTCCAACCCCCCTGCCATGGGCAGGGACACCTCCCACTGTTCCAGGGTGCTCCAAGCCCTGTCCAGCCTGGCCTTGGACACTGCCAGGGATCCAGAGCTTCTCTGGGTACCCTGTGCCAGGGCCCCACCACCCTCCCAGCCTGGAATTCCTTCCCAATATCCAATATAAATCTTTCTTAGTTTAAAACCATCACCCCTTGTTCCATCACTGATTTCTATTTCTGTCTCTTCTAAGCCCCCTTTAGGTGCAGGCAGGACACACCTTCACGTTGTGTTTTTGCATGCACATAACGCTGCTGACCATCCCATTGACCCCTTGATCGCACAGCAAAGGTTTGGCGTGGCTGAGAGTGGAATAAAACAAAAGGTTTGTCCTGGAAGCATCTCCAGCCTCGCCAGAGGAGCTGTGGGGGAGCAGCAGTGTTCTGCTCCTGCTGCTCTGGGTGTGGTGTGCACACCGTGAGTAACAGGAGGATGCTTCTCGTTGGACGTGTTGGACAGCCTGTTACACCTTGGCTGAGAGGCTTTGGAGAAGACTTTTTAAAAAACAGCAGAAATGCTGATTTTTAAAAAGGCCCTGAGAGATAAGCCCTTGCAAATGCCCTGTTTGTTCCAGTCGTGGGCTGGGGAGGCTTTCCTGGTGGTTTGCTCTTGTGCAGTGGAAGCTGAGCTGGTCTGCTGGAGCTCCCAGGAAGCTGGGGTGATGTGAATATGGAAAACACTTAATTAAGAGCTGCTCACAGCCTGCTGTCTCCAGCTACCCTTGTGCTATTGAGTTATGTGATGTTTGGTGACTTCTGGTAGTGCTGGGATGTTTTATTTTGGGAGATTTCCTCTTGCAGCCTTTGACTTGGGGCAAAAGTCCTCTCCCAGACACTGGTGGGTGCTGTTCCAGAGCTGCCATGGACCAGGACTATTCTTAGATCCATCTGCATGTAGCAACCCTGGTGCAGAGAGCAGGATTTTATACATGGGAATGCTCCTGGTTACTCCAACTCAACTGTGACATTGCAGCTCCTGCTGAGGAGCTCCTTCCCGTTCCTTCCTGATGCAGGAAGGCACCTCAGGAAGGCCATCAGTCATCTTAGCAGTCTCTCATTAGTGGATAAGTGACATTTGGATAATGAAAGCTGCTGTTTCTCCTTGTTGCCATCAAAGAGTTCATTAATGTGTCCCCCAGCCAGGGCAGGATGGGCACTGGAGGAGCTCCAGCCCTGAACGATGATTTCATAGTTCAAGACTTGACTCTGCTCTTAGTGCTCCTTGGATAATGTGTGTGCAGCTGAGTCTTTATGAATGTCAAATCATTAAAAAAGCTATTTCTGGCCTGTAGTATCCCAAAAGATGCAGGTTGGATAATGCTGGCAGAGGGTGGGCGTGGGGATGTGCTTTGACAAATAAAGCAGATGACAGGAGTCACAGTGGATCTGTATTGATTAGACAGAACAGTAGGAAGAATTCCTGAATTCTTAAACCCTCTATTTTTAGATATAATTCGTCTGGGCTGAAGGCTTTCTGTTCCCTGAATTGTTCCAAAAATAAATATTTCAGAAGAGGATTAAACTTGAATGTGAAAGACAGTGTTTTTTATGCATCAGTGTTCATGGAAGGAGCTGGTCAGAAATCACTATTCTCCTTAAATTTGCATGCTCTGAATCCAAATTAGAGCCGCTTTCACCAAAACTACTCATCCACACGGGAGGCTCGAGGTGCTGGTGAGAATGCAACTGTGAGAGCTAATTTTAGCTAATTCAGTCCTGTGAGCAGCAGAGTCCTTCAGCTGTGAAAAGAGACACTTCGCTCTTGCTTAAATCACTTTCTTTTTTTATTGAGCTTCTGCTGAACAGGGGCATGCTTTGCTGATTCTCACCAAGGGCAATTTCTGCCTTGGGTTTTGGTGCTGGGTTTCTTTTTTGGTGTGAGTCTGGATGTTAAGATGTTTTGTTTTGTTTTGTTTTGACACTTCAGGAAGCTCTTTGAATGTTTGTACGCATCGCTTGTGTCCAAGTCCTTCATCTCAGCCTTCTCTGGGTGTTTCCAGGCTGCTGTCACGTGTGCTTTGTGTGTAACACGGTCTCTCCCACCCTTCCCACGTTCTTCTCCTGGCCACTAACAAACCACAGGGCTCTGGCTTCTGGAAGTTTCCTTCCCAGGTGAGTGCAGCCCTTGCTGCGCTGCCCAGCCTTGCAGAACCCTGCGGGAAGGTCCTTGGCTGGTCCTTGACACCGACACTGGCAATCCATGAGTCACTCCTCCAACTTCCCAGAGTCATTGCATGTTGTTTCTCTTTTTCAAATTGCTCCTGACATCCCAAAATCCGCGGTGCCATAAAAACAGCCCCGCTTGTGCAGCTGCTTATTTCCTGTCTGATTGGATGAACCTCACTGGGTTTTAACTTTGTCAGCCTGAATCGCTGCCCAAGACTCTTTATTTTTAAAGTCTGTCCCCTCTAATAAGGATGAAATGTGGATGTTGCCAAAGAGTGTCTGCTTGCTTTGCAGTGGGAGACCTTCATTCTTCCATGTGCTACCTGGGACTGGGGAGGATCATGTCCTTCTCCAAGCAGCAGGACTTGCGTGACTGCCGTGGAACTCTGCCTTGCTGTTCATGAATATTTCCCTAGAAAATGATTCACTCTTCAAGTGCAGTGGAATTACATCCTGTGTTTTGAAGACTCTTTAAATTATTAGTCTAACTTAGCTCCTCTTGGGAGAAGCTCTACTCAAAAGCCTGGAATTAAATGTAAAAGCAATCTCTTTCAAATCCCACAATCATTTGGGTTGGAAAAGATCTCCAAGGCTGTCGAGTCCAACCTGTGCCTGACCCCCACTTTGTCCCCAGCCCAGAGCACTGAGTGCCACATCCAGGAATTCCTGGGACACCTCCAGGGATGGGGACTCCAAACCTCCCTGGGCAGTTCCAAGGCCTGAGCACCCTTTCCATGGGGAAATTCCTGCTGATGTCCACCCTGAGCCTCCCCTGGCCCAGCCTGAGGCCGTTCCCTCTCCTCCTGTCCCTGTTCCCTGCCAGCAGATCCGAAATCCACCCCCGGCTGCCCCCTCCTGTCAGGGAGTTGTGCAGAGCCACAAGGTCCCCCCTGAGCCTCCTTTTCTCCAGGCTGAGCCCCTTTCCCAGCTCCCTTAGCCATCTCTCCTAGGATTTACTGTCAGCTTTATCCGAGATGCCTCATGCCAGTGTGGGACCAGGAGTTTGATGCTGAGCAAGAATTCATTGAGTATTTGGCAGTGGTGCCCATGAAGGAAAAAAGTCCATCATGTATTTGTGAATAATCTCTTGGTTTAAGATCTTGGTGAGTGCAGGAAGAGGCAAGGAGACAGTGTAGGGGTTTGTGGCCCTAAAGGCAATTTTCCTTCTCACAGAAGGTGTCCCTGCCCATGGCAGAGATTGAAATGAGGTCTTTAAGGTCCCTTCCACCCCAAACCATTCCATGGTTCTGTGATTCCTTGCCAGGTTGCTGTAGTTATTGCTGTTAGAATTATTCCTCTGGGAAGAGCCAGGGATGGAAATCTGAGCTGCCCAATCTGGATTTCATGGCCACCGTGTATATTTAGCTCAGGGTTCAGCTTTGCCTTTGGAGCTGTGGCATCATCTGACACCCTGGGACTGCTTTGCATGTGGAATGTTGGAGCTGGGATGGGCAACGCCCCTCCTGGCTTCTCCTATCGAGTGATCTCCATGCCCTGGATGTGTTGGAGACGGGAGCTATTTAAAGGGAGCTGTTTATCCAGAGCTTTGGAAACCAAGTCTGAAGGGTGAGAGAACAGGAAACTCAAAGGTTGAGGGGCTTTCTCCTGCAGGGCACAGGAAACGGTCGTGAATTTGGGATGGGAAAGCAGAAAATGCTGCTTGTTTGGGGAACTTGAGGGAGCTGATAAGGGCTGTTGATATGGGGAATGGCACATTCTTTCTGTTAGGAGCTCAGTGGCACTGAAGTGCATTCCACCTGGCTGGAATGAGAGGGATAATCCAGAGCATTGCTCTGCTCCCTGCCTCTGGCATCATGAACAGGGGCTGGAACAATCACTGCTCACACAGAAAGTCCTGGATCGTTGGAACTGGAGCCTGCCCAGTGATGATCATTTTGTGAGCTGCACGTGGGGAATCACTTCTTTCATCCTTTTTGGGTGGCTTACCAGGATGAGCTGTGTGCTTTTCTGTGGGACCAAGCAGAGCTGGGAGTTCACTCCATCCTCCAAAGGGCTGCCACTGGAAACTGGCAGAGACAAGGTGCTACTAAAAGTAGTGAGTAGGTGCTACTAAAAGTAGTGAGAACCTTCAAAATGACAAAAACCTAAAGGGAATTGTTAATATTTGCCCCAAAATATGGATATGATTTTGGGACTCCTTGGAATAACCTTTGTATGACAGGTGGGGTGTGTTTGGTGAACTCTCAGGTGAGAGAGTGGGTGGTAAACTGAAAGTGGTGTGTTAATGGGGCACAGGGGAATCACTTTTTCTGGGAGGGGAACCTCTGAGGTTGGAGAAGCCGTTGGAATGTTCTGTGCTAACAGGACGAGGAGCTCGGGAAGCAGAGGAGCTGAGGAACAAGAACTGCTGGTGCAGGATGTGGAACTGGATCTTCCAGGGACAGCAAACACGAGCAGTCTGCTGCAGGCCAGGCAGTGCCTGTTCCCTGATAGTGCAGGCAGGACCCAATGGGGAGTGCTGTAAATGGGATCCCTGCTTTTCCTTGTCACTTGGGGGAAAACAGTGTTGGGGAGGAAGGAGGTTGGGAACTTGGAATCAGGGTCAGAGTGCGTGGACAGGTATCTCTACACATTAAAGTAGTTCTCAGAAGTATTTCCCCAAACTGGAGACAGTCCTGGTTAGTCATGGGCCACTTGAGTTGGGATTTGCTGGATATATGGGTTTTTCCTGCTGTTCAGCAAGGCTTCTGGAACAGTCGGGGTCTTCCTCAATTTATCCTGTGAGGGAACAGGGTGAAGTCTCTCTGATTAATTTAAGACCCAGCACATGAGAAATCTTTGCAGCCACACCTTCAATTTCAGCAAATCTGTTAAGATTTGGGGTAAGAAGCACAGACATTGAACATTTCTGCTTGTCATTGAGAACACCCCTAACTTAAAGAGCAGCAATTTTACCATGGGGGCAGTTCAGACCCTCACAGTACAGGAATTCTGCCCTTCAGGGATTATTTAGAGAGCAGCCAGAGGTGCAGCTCTACCAAAGGAAAAGTTGGTTTGCCCAGCCCAAGAACCTGTGGTAGATTTGATCTCACAGTTTCCAGGTTGCCCCAGCACCGCCCCTTTGAACTGGAGCAGCACTAAAAAAGGAGCTTCTGCTTCTCATTTTCTTCAATTCTGCCCGAAAAGAGAGGGCTGAGGGTTGTTTTTCTTAACAAATAAGGTAAAGTTTTAGTGGTTTCTGTGCAAAGAGATTGGAATCTCGTGTGTGAGAGTGGATCACAGCAAGGGCTGTGGGATGGACTTCAAGGGAGCAGCAAGGGCTGTGCTGCCTTGGGCTGTGATGCCTTGGGAGGTGCTGTGGGTGTCCTGCAGTGGGAAGGAGCTGCAGAGAAGGACCCTGATGTCCCAGTTTATCCCAGGGTGGCTCACCTGCAGATAAGGATGTGGGGAAGGGAGCTGTGGGTGTGTGTTAGCAGAGTTCCCTCCATGGGGAAGGGCAGTGGCAGTGGCACCACACAGGCAGGAGCTGACACTGAGCACCTGAATCCTGCACAGGGTATTCCTCCATTCCTTAATTAGTGTGGTAATTCCCCTTCCCAGCCCTTCTGAAGGGAGCAGGACTCTTCTGGAAGGTTTTTCTCACTCCTGAGTGCTTCACTGCTTTGCTAAAGCTAAAATGACACTTTTCAGTGGGCTGTTTCCTCATTCAGCTAAAAGCTCTGGCATTTTACTTCCCTGGAACATGAAATGTCCATCTGTGGGGAGAGGAACATGGATTAGTGTTTGTCTGACTGCTGAGCAGGTACTGAGGTGATATTTCCCTGTGAGATTGGCTGGATGGCTTGCAGTGGTGGAGAACAAGCTGGACATTTATTTCTCCATGTGGATTGAAATACTTTAACTCCGTGGCTCAGTTTATGTTCTCTCCTGCAAGGGGGCTACAAGGAGTAATTCTTGGGATGGAATCTCTTTTAACAGCTGTGTTTGCTTCACAATGAGCAACATTATCAACAGAATGTAAAATATTGGGTAGAAACATTTGGAACACGACACCCAGGTGAGGAGATGGTTCCCTGGTGAAGCTGGTGGGAACAGTTTCATTGGAATCATGGCAAACGCAGGGAAAACAGCTGGAGCAGATAAAGGTGGGCTGGTGACTGGGATGTGGCTGTCACAGGTGGCTGGGCAGGTGTGACAGGGACTGACAGGGGCCCTGTGAGCTCTTAAGCCTTTCATTGAGCACCTGAAATGCTGCTTAGGGCAGGGATGTCCTGATCAGCCTGGCTTAATTCAGCTTTAATGCTGTGTTTGGGGAAACCTATTAAGGTGTGTAACGAGGGAAGAGTCACTCAGAGTTTTCATGGAATATCCTAAACAGCTTGAGCAAGTGTTGATGGGAAACAGCAGCCACAGGGTGGTTGGAATGTGAGGGGGCCTCTGGAGATGACTCAGTCCAAGCCCTGCCAGGCAGGGTCACCTGGAGCAGTGACACAGGAACGTGTCCAGGGGGGTTTGGGATGTCTCTGGAGAAGGAGACTCCAGCCCCTCCCTGGGCAGCTGTTGCAGGGCTCTGGCCCTGCATGGAAAGAGGCTCTTGTTGAGGTGGAACTTGTTGTGTTTTGGTTTGTGGCCATTGCTCCTTGTGCTGTCACTGAGCAGGGTCTGGGAGCATCCTGGGCCAGCCCTGGGGGAGCTTTGTGTGGATTGATGGGATCCCCTGTGAGCCTTCCCTTATCCAGCCTGAGCAGGCCCAGCCCCTGCAGTCTCTGCTCATCAGAGATGCTCCAGAGCCCTGAACTGGACCCTCTCCAGCAGCTCCTTGGCTGGTACTGAGGAGCCCAGACAGAACTGGACACGACATTCCAGCTGTGCCTGAGCAGGGCTGAGCAGAGGGGCAGGATCCCCTCCCTCGATCCTCATCCCAGCAACAGTGAGATCTCATTCCTGCTGAGAACACTGAGGAAAGCTGCCTGGATCACTGGAGGGGGGCTGCAGCAAAACCTCCCAAGTTTCAGTTAATTCTGAGTAACACCCCTCATGTCCCAGCTATCCCTCATGTCCCTGCCATCCCCGATTCCCTGTCATCCCAGGACTCTGCAATCACACTCTCCCTTCTGCTCTGTGTCTTGCAGATAAGCAGTTTCTGAGGACTGAAGTACCTGCCCAGGGAACACCTGCTTGTGAGGTAAGAACTGATTTTCTACTGACCCAGCACTGAATCTTTAATTCAGAAGCAGAGGTTGGATGCAGCTGTGTGTGCACACCAAAACTGCCGTGCTGGGAATTGCAGAGATCTGGAGTGAGAGCTCTGCCACTGGAATTCTGTGGAGCAGACATATCTGGAATGCACTCACCTTTCCATTCTGTTCTCTTAAACCTTCTAATCACTGCTCTTGTTACACCCTTCCAGTTAGAATCCTTCCAGATAGAATCATAGAGAGGTTTGGGCTGGGAGGGATCTCAAGGATCATCCAGTGGCCCCCCTGCCAGGGGCAGGGACACCTTCCACTGTCCCAGGCTGCTCCAAGCCCTGTCCAGCCTGGCCTTGGACGCTGCCAGGGATCCAGGGGCAGCCACAGCTGCTCTGGGAATTCCATCCCAGCCTCTCTCCACCCTCCCAGGGAACAATTCCTTCCCAATATCCCATCCAGCCCTGCCCTCCGGCACTGGGAAGCCATTCCCTGTGTCCTGTCCCTCCATGCCTTGTCCCCAGTCCCTCTCCAGCTCTCCTGGAGCCCCTTTAGGCCCTGCAAGGGGCTCTGAGCTCTCCCTGGGTCCTTCCCTTCTCCAGGTGAACATTCCCAGCTGTCCCAGCCTGGCTCCAGAGCAGAGGGGCTCCAGCCTTTCAGATATTTATTAAAGTTTCAAATATTCCTGGGGTTCTGTTTGGGATAACAGGGCTGGTGTGGAACTCAAGGCTTGTCCTTTCTGGCCCTTTGGACCTTCTTTCCTTGCCTTTTCTGCTGCAAAGGGCTCACATCTTGTTTAACTTGGTGGCTCAAATCTTCTTTTTATCAGAGTAAGAGGACTACAAAAGATTAAAATGGGTAAACTAGGCTAAGAAAAACAAGTCTGATTTGATTTGTTAGGAATTGGGAGCAGCGGATCATCCAAGTTTTTTATCCTGGCTGTCCTTTGGGAAGGCACAATAAAGCTGCAGTTGCACTGGGATCTGCCATCAGGTCTGCAGTCGGGATGTTCGAGGTGCAGGTGCTCACGTGATGTGGTTTGGGGAAGGAATTAGGATTTATTCCTGACATTTGTATGGACTGAGAGACCCAGGTGTGTTCTGCAGAGCAGTTTGGGATTGCTCTCAAATGCTGGTTATGTCTTTGAGTCCTGAGAGGAATATCTGCTGTTTTCCTCACTGTTTGATCCATCCATCTGCCTTTTCCTGTAAAAAAGGCCTGAGCTGTCGCAGTGCTGGTACACCCAGTGACCCTTGGCTCTGAGGAGTGCAGAGGAGTCACATGCTCATAACACCTCATTTTATATCACCAGCTTTATCCACTGTGATCTCCTGGAGGTGACAGGAGCCTCACATGTCTCCTAGAACTGAGTTATGAGATAAAGTTGTTCCTCAGGTGCCATTTTGTTGGGTGTCCTTCGATGGCAGATGCAGAGA
This sequence comes from Aleadryas rufinucha, assembly GCA_013397815.1. Classification (NCBI taxonomy): domain Eukaryota; kingdom Metazoa; phylum Chordata; class Aves; order Passeriformes; genus Aleadryas; species Aleadryas rufinucha. The sequence goes on from VZTH01004653.1 coordinate 43,521, forward strand.
TAATGTCATAGGTGCAGAGTCCTTTATTGTCACTTTATTGGAGCTGATGCTCCTGTTCAGGGAGGGACTGGAAGATGCTCCAGTGTCCCTGTTCATGGGGGGACTGGAAGAGACTCCGGTGTCCCTGTTCATGGAGGGACTGGAATATCTCCCGTGTCCCTGTTCAGGGAGGGACTGGAAGAGGCTCCAGTGTCCCTGTTCATGGGGGGACTGGAAGAGGCTCCAGTGTCCCTGTTCATGATGGGACTGGAATATCTCCCGTGTCCCTGTTGAGGGAGGGACTGGAAGATGCTCCCCATTCATGAAGTGGCTGGAAGAAGCTCCACTGCTGCAGGGGCTGGGCCCAGGCTCCCTGGGGCATTCCCAGCTCCTGCTGTCGGTCCCGGGGCTGTGGCCACCGGCCAAACCATCTTAAGTCATTGTCTCAAAGCCACTTGAAGAGAAGCCAAGGAAGGTGGCTTATCTCCCCTGGGTGGGATGGAGGGAGGGGCTGTGCCCAGAGTGCCCCACGTGCTCCTCCCTGTGGCCTCAGTGGACCTGCAGAGGTCACAGGAGGTGGGGTGTCACCTCCTCCTCAGGGAGAAGCTGGACAGGGAAGGTGACAGAGGAGTGGGAGAGCTCTGTGTTTTCCTTCCTGCACCTCCCAGTCTTGAGTGGGTTTTATTTTTCCTCTTTCCTACCTCTCTTGGCTTGGCCCAGTGTGGTCTGAAGGTGTGCCAGACTCCTGGGATGGCTGGGCTTGATCTCAGACTTGATGGAACATCTCCAGTTGGGAGGGACCCTTAGGGATCATCGAGTCCGATTCCCTGCTCCTCACAGGACCACCTAAAACTAAATCCCATGGCTGAGGGTGTTCTCCAGGCACCCCTTGAACTCTGACAGGTCGTGTTGTACCTCCCAGCTTGTCTAAGGGGGTGACTGTGCCATTAGGATTTCCCTCCTTGCTTTTCTCCATTGTCCAAAGCTGGGAGTTCCGGTGGAAGCTGCCTCCTGGAGTCCCAGGGCTCTGTGTACCTCTCCACATTTGTTGTTCCGTGGTTTCAGGACATGGAGACCAACCAGGTGTTTCCCACAGGCTGCACTGAGCAGCTGAAGTGCTTCCTGGAGTAATTTATCCGGGAATATTTAATCCACGCTCGGTGAGTGCGTGGGTGAATAAAGGCAGCTTCCTCCCCAACATCCTCTGGGAAGCTGGGAGAGCGGGCAGGAAGGGGGAAGAGTTGGTGGTGGGAGTTGGGCACTGGCTGGGCCTGGGGGGATGAGCTGGCTGAGGAGTATATTTGGAATATCTGAGGAATATNCTTTCTTAAAGTGATATGAGAAGAACCCTTAAAATCAAAAAGGTGGTGTTTTGATTTTTTTTTCCCCCCAGTACTATGCTGAATATTTATTTATTTATTTATTTATTTAATCTCCTCTTTTCCCCTTTTTGGAGGGGAATTGCTGCCTCCAACGGCACCTCAGTGTGGCACTGGACGCTGCAGCCATACCTGTGATAAGAAAGTGAATCATTCTCTAAGGAAACCACCAGACTGTGCCTGATAACACTGCAGGGACACCTGGAATGTCTTTTATTGCTCTTTCTTTCACGAAAATCTCAGCTTTTTGTTTTCTAAGCAAAGCCTTGTTTTCCAGCACCATTGAATGTGTTTGTTACCAGGAGCACGGAAATGTAAATACAATGGTGGTTGGGCTGCAGCAGCTCCTCCCTTCCTCCCCCTGCCTTCCTGCAGCCACTTGGGGAGGGGGAAGCTGTTCTTCTGCATTAATTCATTTCAGCAAGGACTGTTCTTCCCCCTGCTGCCACCCCACCAGATTTCAGACAGAGCAAAGAGACACAATTCTCTCCTTGAGACCAAGAACTGCCACAAGGCCTCGTGCTGTGGCTCCTCTTGGCGTCTTCCCAAGCTCCTGCCTGACAGCACATCCCACTTTTTAACCAGATAAGCCACACAGGCACTGTTCCACTCGAACTAAGTCTGCATTCTTCTGCTTGCAACATTTGAGCACGTTTCCTAAAAGAAAAACTTCAAAAATTGGAGTTTTCACCAACCTGAGTGTGCCAGCCTTAAGTTTGCAGCTATTTTTGAGAGTTGCTGCCCAAGTGTGCTTGTGCTGGGTGCAGCTGGTCACCAGGAGCTAATGTTGGTTGATCTCTCAGTCAGCAGGAATTTTGTCATTAAAACCAGGTCAGGATAACAGAAAGGCTCCAGTGGAGAATTTGTTCTTTTGCCTCGCTCGGGAGGGATTGGGCTCAGCTGTTGGATGTGAGCACTCCCTTGGCCTCTCTCTCTCTCTCTCCGTGCCTGTCATCTGCTTTTTTTACTGAGTCTGTCATGAACTCTGCATGGCAGGAACAAGTTTGTGGGCAGAGTTATTTCTCTGCAGTTAGCCAGGCCTTTCTTGCCTGACCTGCCACGGCCAATGCCATCAGTGTGGCTGTGCCACGCTCAGGCTGCTCCCTTGTCACTGCTGAGGAGCTCAGGGATGCTCTGCTGGCCCTGGGCCAGCTGTGGGGCTGAACCAGCTAAAGAAAAATCCCTGGGATCCTCTCTAAGAATAAACATCACGTGAGAGCAGGAGTGTCCCCCTGCCTGGGTCGTGCTGGGAGGGAATAACAGCAGCAGCAGCTTAAGGGCTGGGCTGGCATCCCTCTGGCTCAAGGGATAAACTGCAGGGCCACAGGAGGGTCTGGCCTGGACCTTCAGCTTTCCCCATGCTGAGGATGTCACAGTGCTTTCAGAGCCTGCTGGGTTTATCGATCAAGACTCTGATACGTCCCCTTTTAAAGGTGGGAACATTCCTGCTGAACCTGTGGTCCAGCAGAGCTCCCTCCAGATGAAATCCTGCTGGATTTGAACAGGCATTTGGCTGTTTCCAGGCACTCCTCTGTAGCTGTACCTTTGATGTCCCACCCCTGGGTAGCACTGGAGGTGCAGGAGTGTGGTGGTGCTGCCTCGTGGCTCCTGGTCTGGCAGGGCACCAAGGGATGCTGAGCTCATTCATCTTCCCAGGAATTCCCTCGCCCAGGGAGAAGGTCCCTCTCTGCACTGACGCTGGTGCTGGAGCTGTGAATTGTCCCCTGGTCCCTCAGAGCATCCCTCAGAGCATCCTGAGTTCTGCCCTGGGGAGGTTTGGGGTGACTCACTGGGGCCTTCCCCACCTCCCAGCCCGTTCTGAAGCTCAGTTATCACTCTCCTCGTCCCTGGGAGCTGTTCCTTTAGCACCAGGAGTGCCCCTCTGCCTTTTGCTTCCCAAGCTTCCAACAGATCCATTCCTGAGCTGTTGTGGCCAAAGGGTTCAGCTCTGCCTGCAGAGGGGCCCAAATGTGCTCAGCACTTTCAAACCTAAAGGCTTCTACCTTGGTTTCAAAGGATTTCAGAGTTTTGCCTTTCTCACGTGTGTGTAGGCACAAATATCCCTCCTTAGGAGTAATTCCCATTAACGTGGAGTGTGTTTAATCTCCATTATATCTGTGGTGGAGTTGCCCCAGGATGAACAAAATCCATACACTGAATTGCCAAAGGTGCTGCAAAAAGGCTCTGTGTGTGTTCTAGTGGCACACCAGTGTAAAGGCAGACTGAGATAACCCAGAGCTGTCCTTAATTAAGGAATAGGGATATCCCAGAGCTGTCCTTAACAGGGTAGGGGACAGGGGGATCCCAAAGCTGTCCTTAACAGGGTAGGGAACAGGGAGATCTCAGAGGTGTCCTTAACAGGGTAAGGAGAGTAAGGAACAGGGGGATCCCAAAGCTGGCCTTAGCAGGGTAAGGAACAGGGGCATCCCAAAGGTGTCCTTAACAGAGTAAGGAGAGTAAGGAACAGGGATATCGCAGAGCTGTCCTTAACAGTCAGGAACAGGCTCCACAGCTTGGAGCCTTCCAGGTGTATTTTGCTCCCACCCTAAATGTGCTTAGGGACTTCAATTCTCCATGAATTTCTGAGCACCTGAGTGGCCTGCACAGAAAAAGAGGGAGTTTTGTGCCTGTAAATCCCTGTGGGTTGAGTGGGGAGGTGCTGGTGTGTGGTGTGTGGGCACATCCCTGTGGAGCAGTTCCCCAGGGTGGTCACAGAGCCGGGCACTAACGGGGCATTGGCTTTTCCTGTTAAACATCNAAATAGGGATATCCCAAAGCTGTCCTTAATTGAGGAATAGGGATATCCCAAAGCTGGCCTTCACAGAGTCAGGAACAGGCTCCACAGCTTGGAGCCTTCCAGGTATATTCTGCTCCCACCCTAAATGTGCTTAGGGACTTCAATTCTCCACGGATTTCTGAGCACCTGAGTGGCCTGCACAGAAAAAGAGGGAGTTTTGTGCCTGAAAATCCCTGTGGATTGAATGAGGAGGTGCTGGTGTGTGGTGTGTGGGCACGTCCCCGTGGAGCAGTCCCCGCAGAGCCGGGCACTAACGGGGCATTGGCTTTTCCTGTTAAACATCTGCTTCCACAAGGCTTTGCTGTGGTTTCCAAAGGGCAGCCCCTGACCTCTGCACCAGCCCAAGGTGTCTGTTCCATTTCCAGCCTCCTCTGGGGGCGTTTTTGGGAGTTTATAAAAGCCATGATCCTCAGAGGCAGCTCAGGAGTCCATAAAGTCCCTCACTCACTTTAGCCAAGATCTTGCAGAATTTGCAAACAGCTAAAACTCATTTCTTGGTATAGAAACGCTTTGTTTCATTCTTCCAAAGCTTTTTGACCTTCCAGTAGTGTTTAAAAGCTTTAAAATATTGTTTTCTCCTGACAAATCCCCTTGAAAAAGCATTGCCAGGTTTGCTGTCCTGCTCCTCTGGAGCACCAAGCTGGCACTGAGTTGTCATGAATGAAAACGATTCTCCACTCAGCTTTCTCACGTGGAAGCTCCCAGCCCTGGGTCCTGATGGGCAGGTTCTGGTGCTCTGTAATTATGTTGTCAAGAGAAGGGCTTGTTTTAATTACAAGTGAAGTAGCTGCTGTAATGCAGTCGGTGACACAACTGGAATTACTCCGTGCAGGGGGAGGAGTGGAGCCCGTGTGGAAGCAGAGGTGGTGTGTCCTGGCTGCCAAATGAGGGCCTTTCATCTCCATGGCTGTGGCTGCAGCTCCCCACGAGCTGGGATGGTTCATGCTCCTTGCCCAAATTTTACCTTGGTTTTAGTGCACTGGTGGCAGTGCTGATTTGGGGCACTCAGTTTGCTTGCAGTGGATGGCATCCAGCCTCTCCTGTGGGCATCACAAGCAGGAGTCACTGAGATTGGAAAAGACCTCCAAGACTGAGTCCAGCCTGTGCCTGATCCCCAGTTTAATTTCAGAATTCATCCTCTCTGGCCTTGCTTTCCCTCCTATGCTCTCAGATGTGTTTATACACCTATTTATATATTATTATATATACATAAGGCACAGTTTGAGTTGATGAAGGCACTGAGGGCCTGCACAGTGGTACTCAAACTATAATTAGGCTGGACTAAACCCCTGATTTTTTTTTTTCCCCTCACAGCATGACTTGAACTCATTCTCATCTCTGGGTTTGTCCTTGCAGTGTTTGTGCTGCACAGTTTTCATCCCATCTTAGAAATTAACGCCCAGATTCTCACGTGAGAACAAAATCCTTTATTCTGGGAGACGTGTACACAAGGCAAACACGGAATAGGATGAATTTAGAGGAGCTGGCTGAGGGCTGAGGTGAACTTCTGTAGTGAAACTTCTCCTTTGTGCACTCAGCTGTTGTGTCCAGGCTGTGGTACTGAGATGACGCTGCAGGAAGAAGAATGAGGAGGTAAAGATGAGAAGTGATGCCCTCTGTCAGTGATGTGCCATCCTCCCCTTGCTGCCAGGAGAAGGATCCCTCTGGGCAGAGGCAGGCAGCCCTTGTGTCGTGGCTTTGCTCTGGGAGGGAGGTGGGATCCAGGCTCCTCCCTGGCCTGGGTGCTATTAAAGGAAAGCAGCTGACGGGAGCAGCTGCTTGGGCTGGGGCTCAGCCCAGCATCCTCCAGAGAAAGTGCTTTGCAAACGGCCCTTCCCTACCCTGCCCCCACTTCTCCTTGCCTGTGCCAGGAGAGGAGAGGAGACTTCCTTGTGATTGATGAAACTCTCCTTATTTGTGCACGAAATCCCCTCTGCTGCGAGGCACCGAGAGCCAGCAGCCAGCCTGGGCTCTGGGGAGCTGGGTTTTCAGAGCTGTTAAAGAATAGGTCATTTTGGAGCTGAAACTTCCAGCTCTGGGCAGAAGGTGGGCAGAGTCTCTTTATTCCTTAGATAAATATTTATGATTTTTGGAGTCCTTTTTAGGTCTCTTACTTCAGTGCTTGCAGGCCTGTGCACAGCTCGACGCTCGAAAGTCGCTCACAGTTATTATCTATGAACTCATCTTCCATGTGGCTGTTTTGAAGGCCAGCCAAGAGCATTAATCCCCACCTTCTAGAGACCCTAATCCCTGCTGGGGCTTAGAGGAAAGTTATTCTTGTCCTCCCAGTGAAGCCGCTCTGGCAGAGCATCTCTCTCTGTGTAACTTAAGGCAAGTTTATTAATGTGACTTTTTATCAGCTTGGAAAGGGTACAGCTCCGGATGGAGCAATCCAACTTGGACAGTCTCACCCCGTCCTGCTGAGTGCTTAATGGCACTGAAATTGCCCAAAGGGAGGGAATCGTGCAGGAGCTTGGTGTGCTCTTATCTCATCTCATCTCAGGCATAATTAATTACCAATAGGAAAACGCTCTTTGCAGGCACCAGTACGTGCCACGGATCTCTTTTGGGAATGGGCGCAGCCAGAGTGGAGTCAGGGCTGGAAGTGTGCTGCTGGGGCAATTCTCTGCAGTTGTATCACTCTTCCTCTCCTCAGCCTGACATTCTTAAAGCCTCCCAGCTCTGCTTTTTGTCCAGCTGTGGCTGCACTGGCGTCCAGCCCTCTCTGTGTGAGCCTCCCCCTTCCCACCATCCCTCCTTGCTCAGACTCTGCTTTGGCTCCAGGAGCGCTTCTCTGAACGCTCTGGGCTGCTTCAGGTGGGCTTCCTGTCATTTGTTGTCCTTCAGGGATTTGGACAGGAGGGGAGTTGGAATGATTTTTCTTTCAGCTCCCTCTGTCAGTTTGGCTTTGGGCAGCTCTGGTGGATCAGTCTGGTGTCACATGGAGGGTTTGGGAGGTGGCTCAGGGCCCTGTCATGGAGCTGTGCTGCCTCTCCAGTGCTGCCTCTCCAGCCCTCCCTTCCACTGGGAAATTGCAAAACACCCCTCAGGCTCTTGGACAAGTGCAGAGCAATGGCAGCATGATCCCCAGGAATGCAGTAGGGTTGCTCTCTGGGGTGTCTGGAGTTCCTGTCTCCGGGTTCTGTGGGCAGAGTGGGGCTCTGCAGAGCCCGAGAGCAGCAGGAGTTGCTGTGGAGTGCCCTGATCAAACAGGCTCGTGCTTCTGGAGCCCGTGCCTGGTGTTACCTCCCTGAGGAAGGGCAGGTTCTGCAGAGCTTACATCCTCACCCTGAGCTGAGGGGAACCTGGAGTGGGGCCAGAAGGGGACTGATGGAAAACCTGCAGGTGAGAGTCTGAAATGAGAGTTTGCAGAGTTCCCAGTGCAGCTGAACCCGGGGCTGAACTGAGAGCACAGGGGGGGATCTGTGCCCAGGAAATGCTGAGTTCCAGAGGCCTGGCTGAGAGCTGCTGGGAGGGTGGGGAGGCCCTGGCACAGGGTGCCCAGAGCAGCTGTGGCTGCCCCTGGATCCCTGGCAGTGCCCAAGGCCAGGCTGGATGGGGGTTGGAGCAGCCTGGGATAGTGGAAGGTGTCCCTGCCCATGGCAGGGAGGGTTGGAAAGAGATGACTTTTAAGATCCCTCCAAGCCAAACCATCCTGGGATACCATTCCATGATACCAGGTACCTGCACACGTGTGTGTGTGTGTATTTAGACACGCTCCAACAGGAATTCTCCCTGGTTCTCTTGCATTTGGATATTCCTTCTGCCTTGATCTTTGTCAGAGATCTGGCTCCAGCTAATTACTTTGATTTTGCATAGGTGCAGAATGCAGACTTTATTTTTGAACTGCTTATACTGAGTTGAAAATGATGTTAATAAGGGCCATGTAATATTCATAATATTCATGTTACCCGCCACTGGAATTCCTCGAAGTCCTGAAGCACCAGTATTTATTTCTCTGTTCCCTTTCCTCTGCTAATGACAGCCCTGGCCACAGTGTAGGGATCTGGAACCTTCCATAGTACCTGGGAATGATGGCATCAGCCCTCTCCAGGCAGCTGAGTTGTGAGAGAGGGAAATGTTTAATGGAATGTGATGGAATGTGCAGGGCAGTTCCTACCTGTGCAGGTGATTCCTCACTGGAATCCTGACCGTATGGGGCCATGCTCCAGGTGTTTGGAGGGGAATGCTGTGTGGGATGCAGTGACAGCAGGATGGGAGGCAGCTCATGGCAGAGCCTTTGGCTGCTGGCAGGTTTTGGCCTGTGCCAGGATCACCAGAGACCTCTCTCTGGTGAGATCTGTGGTGAGATGGATTCTGGTGTGGAATTACAGCCAAGGTAAACGTTGGAGTGCCCCAATCCCTCAAGGACCACACTCCCTGTAAAACGTGTTCTGGCTGGGGCAGGGGCTGTGTTTGCAGTGAGCAGTGCAGAGCCTTGAACTCCTCTTTGAAGAGCTCATTGTAGGGGCAAAGCCAAGAGGCTGCGTGGGGCATCGATCCATCCTCGCTGGTGTAAGGCTGAATTCCTTGGAAAACATCCCCCTGGAGCAGCCCTGTCCTGGTGGGCTTGTTCCAGCTGTAAATGTGCATTGTCCCTTCAGGGTTTGGGGTTGCCATAGCTCCTACCAGCGTCTTGCAGCTCCAGTGCAGTTTCTATGAGTGTTGGGAGCTTTTCCTTCGTGCAGTGCATGGATTGTGTGACATTCCTGGGATGCACTCTGCAGGTTCACAGGATCTTTAAGGTTGGAAAAGACCCCTGAGATCACCAAGTCCATCCTTTGACTGACACCCCCATATCAACTAACTCAGTTGAACTCAAGTGGCCTCGAGTCATCCTGGTTGCTGTTGCTTCCCCTGGATGCCCTTCTGCTCCTGCACTTCCCTTTGGGGTTCCTTTATGTTAAAAAATGTTCCTTTTTTTTTTTTTGTTGAATCAAATAGAGATAATTTTAATATTAGTGAATATCCACATCTAACAAGAGCAGGTGGGAACTGCTTTGGTAAAGCTGGGAAATGCTGGCCTGGCAGCCTTCAGGCCACCTTCAGTTATGGTTTTGGAGCTGACAGTGAGTAGGAGCTCCACACGTGGAGAGAGGAGCTTGTTTTACAACTTGCCTTTGGCTACTGTGGGATTTCTGCCTGCTTACCCTTGGAGACTTTATCGTTCCATGAAGTGTGAGCTCTCCAAGCCACGAGTGGCTGCAAGGCAGGAAGGAAATAGAAGTTGCCTCAAATCTCCAGAAATGGAGAGGCTCTTTTTAACATTCCCAAGGAGGCAGGAATGCTGGGAGTCTGTCTGCTGCCTGGCTCTGCTAATTCACGTGGCTTCTGAATAATTGATGGTGGGGAAGGCACAGCTCGTTGGCTTTATCAGTGCTTTCCTTAGGGAAATGGAGCTGATGAAAATGTGTCTGATTATGGAGCAGAAATCATCATTAAGGACTCTGATATGCAGCAAGCTGGGTTTATTTGCAGTACCAATAACAGCAGAAATAATGCCTGAAACAGAGAAATGGCTCATTCCCTAAGGAATGAAACCCTGCAAATGGATGGGCACTCTTGGACATCCTGGAGAAACCCCAAAATTATGGAAAGACTTACAGGACATCATTAAGTGAACAAACTGCACTTTAAGCCGTTGACTGTGAAACTTTAAAGTTGTAACTCAGGAAGTGGAAGGAATGGCCTGAAAAAGGAGCTGGCCTTGGCCAGCCAGAGCTCAGTTTGTCCCAGTGACTTTCCCTGTCACATCTCAAGCAGTTGCTCCTGGTTTATCACAGGTCTGACATTCCCAAGGGACTGAATTCAGTCACCCAGCCCCAGCAGCTCCTGCAGGGAGGTGCCCCACTTTTGGAAGGCCAGGTGGGAGCAGCAGTCAGAGGCAGAGGGTGATGGAGAGGTTGTTCCTGACCCGAGGAGTGGGAGCAGGGAGATGCCAGATGTGGGAGGGGAAGTGGCTGGGAGCAGACGGTGGGAGGAGGAAGCAATCGGGGCTGGAGTTCTGCCTCAGCTTTGGGATCGTGTTGAAACTTCATTAAACCCATCTGAAGTGGGAACTTTAAAACTTCCTGTTTATTGTCGGGTGTGTGGCCATAAAGGGACTGTGGGAGTGACTGGGGTCTGCATGGAGCCTTCAGAGCTGTTTCATGGTTAGAATCCTGGAATCCCAGCCTGGTTTGGGTTGGAATAACCTTAAGGGATCATCCAGTGCCGCCCCTGCCATGGCAGGGACACCTCCCACTGTCCCACTGCTCCAAGCCCCATCCAACCTGGCCTTGGACACTGCCAGGGATCCAGGGGCAGCCACAGCTGCTCTGGGAATTCCAGCCCAGCCTCTCCCCACCCTCCCAGCCAGGAATTCCTTCCCAATATCCCATCCATCCCTGCCCTCTGGCAGTGGGAAGCCATTCCCTGTGTCCTGTCCCTCCATGCCTTGTCCCCAGTCCCTCTGCAGCTCTCCTGGAGCCCCTTTAGGCCCTGGAAGGGGGAATCTGGGATTTCTGAGTGGAGATTCCTGTGTTGTCCTTGTGTTCCCTCATGGAGGCAATAGTAGGAACTGTTTTCCCTTCACTTGTGGGTTTCTGGCTGGTTTTCTGTAGCAGCTTGGAGGCTCTGGGGCTGGCTGAATTGATTCTGAGTAATTAAAGTGAGCCAGAAGGCTCGGGGAGTTTGTGCTGAGAAGGGAAACAACTGCACAAGTGCTCTGTCTGTTTTAGGACTCCAAGCTTCAAATCATCAAATGCCCCAAACCTGCCCCCTCTGCACCCAAACCTGCTCTCTTTGTCCCCAAATCTGCCTCCTCTGGTCCTGCCCCATCCCTTATCCCTCACACAGGAGGGCAGCAATCACTTAAGCCTTATAAATAATAGCTGGCAGACCTCTTGCTGTATGTATGGATTGTCTGAAGGAGAATGTGGCTCTGTGACTCTCCCTGAAATCCTGATTTGCTGGAAGTCCAAATGCACGAGAAATTAGGAATATTTGATGTGCTGCCTCCCTGTCTGCCCTCCCAGGGGCTCTGAGGAAGCTGCCAGCTCACTCTGGTTTCAGCAGCACCTCCAGGTTGAAATCTGGTGTTTGATTTTGCTGTGGAAATATCTGGAATGTCCAGATTAATCATGGTTTGATGATGCTGTGGGATACTTGGGCTGGACCAGCACGTCTGGAGCATCCCAAAGAACTGGACACCTTCCCTCTGCCAGGGGAGTGGCACCTGCACATCAGGGAGTCCTTGGGGAACTGATTCCTGAATATCATTCTGGAATCCAGGACACCCATCCTGAGGCTGGTTTTTCTGGCAGTTGAGCTGAGAGTGATTTTAAGTGTTGGAAAGATTTTACTAAAGATCTCTCCACCTCCATCTCTTTGCCTCTGAGAAGCTTGTGGTGATTTGTGGGGTTTTCCTGTGACTCCAGAAGCAGCCACCCAGCAGAGCTCTTGCTGTGTTTAACTTTAAAACAAGAAACAAGTGAATCCCATTGGTTTAGACTGTGCCAAAAACAATTTACAAAAAATTCAGTTGGCTCACAGATTTTTTTGTGCCCAGCCATGGAATGTGAGGAACGTCAGCGACTCGAGTGGCCGCTGTGTCCTCTCCTCTGGAAGGGTGGATGCAGAAACCCTTTCCATGGATTATTGCAGGGCTCTGGGAAGGAGGATGACTTAGCAGATCTCTGCTCTCCTGTCTCCTCACGGCTGAGTGCTCCCAACAGCTCCAGCTAAGAAAAGCAACCTGACTTACCCAGGAGAAATGGGAATTATGACCGAGCTGTCCCCGTTTCTTCCAGCCAGGCATTTCATTCGGGATGGAGTTAGGAGCTAATTTTAAAGGAGCAAGTGGATCTGGTGGAATAATGGATGTGCTTCTCGTAAATGTGGGCATCAGAGTGTCCTTTGAGCCAGCAGAAGTGAGGAGGTGTCACTGCCCTGTCCCTCCTGGATGGGAGCAGGTTTCCCTTCCCTCTCTGGCTGGGAGGTTGCTGGACCAGAGGCTGAGTCCAGCCCGTTTGGAGCAGGATGGAGCCGTGGATTCCTGCCAGGAGCCTGGCAGGGCTCTGGAATGCTGTGTCACTGTCACTGCAGGGCTGGAACTGGTACCTGGGGCTGCTCCTCTGGGAAAACCATCATTCCCTCTGCCAGAAATCCCAGGGAGGGCACTCAGTGTCCCACACTGAGGGTGATTCTGTTTGGACAGTACAGGCTTTCAGGTTTGGGGTTTTTTTGGCAGCATCCCCGTGCCCGCTCTCCTCTTTCTCTGCCTTCAGACAAGACACACAAAATCTGGGTCAGACTGATCATAACTTGAAATTCCAAGCCTGTGCGTGCCTGCAGGCAGGAACACAGCAGAGCAGTCAGGGGAGCTACAAAATGGAAGCAGAAAGTTCAGGAAATAAATTCCACTCTTGCCTGGATGGGGAGCTGCAGGCTGTGGCTCATGCAGGTTTTCATTTGCCTCCCTTTCCAGAGGGTGCTGAGTGGGATGATGGCTCTGAGAAGTGGTTCCAGGGGGTCACTTCAAGTAAAACCTGGGCAAGGAAATTGCTGAAGAGAAGTTCTTGACACCTTGAGAGGTTGTTGATGCCCCTGGATCCCTGGAAGTGTCCAAGGCCAGGTTGGATGGGACTTGGAGCAGCCTGGGACAGTGGAAGGTGTCCCTGCCCTGGCAGGGCTGGCACTGGATGGGCTTTAGGGTCCTTCCAACCCAAACCCTTCTGGGACACTGCCAGGGATGGGGCAGCCACCCCGTGGATAGTTGGAACTCTTTGGAACAAGACACCAGGATGGGGGCTCTGTGCTGTGGTGAGGGATTGAAATAACCCTGCTGAATCTCACAGATCAGCTGAGGAGAGATGGGTTTTATTTATCCCCACAAACAGGTTACTCACTGAGTACACAGAGATCCTGAGCGTGGAGAAGAACAGATGGGGCAAACCCTGAGTGTAACAGATCAGCTGTGCCTGGAACAGGAGAGAGCTAAACAATCCTCCTGTGTAAAAATAATGTGTGAGTTAAAGGAGCAGGATTGATTTGCTTTGGGATAGTTTGAAGGTTTCCTGGAATGTGTAGCTGCAGGAAACCCCCTCTCCTCGTCTGTAGCTCAGCTGTCCCTGTGGCACTGGCAGGGCTGTTCTGTGCTCCTTCCACACCTTTCCTGGGAGCAAACTCCTCCCTGGGTGCTGTCAGGGAGGGCTGGGCTGTGCTCTGAGGCTCCTCCTGGATACAAACCCGGAGTCAGGTTGGTGTCACCCACGGCTGCTCCGCTCCCTCTGCTGATTTAACAACCACAAGGCCCTGGGCAGCTGCTCTGCAGCTGAAGAATTGTTCACAATCCCTGAGGCTGGAAAAGCTCTTCCAGCCCGCTGAGTCCAGCCTGTGCCCCATCCCCACCTTGTCCCCAGCCCAGAGCTCTGAGTGCCACCTCCAGGAATTCCTTGGACACCTCCAGGGATGGGCACTCCAAACCTCCCTGGGCAGTTCCAGTGCCTGCCCACCCTTTCCAGAAAGGAATTTCAGTGCATTTTTAAACCTCTGCCTTCAGAAGGCTCAGTCACTCCTCAGTTTTGCCCTTTCATGCCGAGGTTAATGCCAGAATTCATCTTCCCTGTGCTCTGCTGGTGTCTGATTTCCAGAGCTGTGGGACAGGGGATTAAGGTGCACCTTGCTGGGGATTCTTTAATGCTTCCCAGCCCTGTTCCCTGTGAATGGAAATGGGCTAGGAAGCATCTGTCTCTCTAAGCTGCTCAACACATGAATATGCTCTGGGATTTGCTTTCTACCCTTGGGCACAATCCCTGCAATATCCTCACTTTTCCTTTTGCCTTGCTTAGCAGACAAGCCCTGGGAATCTGGGAATTGGTGTCATTTGGCTGCTCTGACCCCGGAGATGGAAAGGGAGGGATTCCCAGGGGTGTTGTGGCTGCCCTTGGAGCTCACCTGGGCTGAGGAGGGATCCCTGCAGTCTGTGCCAGGTGCTCTCCTGCGTGTCTGAGGCACCAGTGCTGCACTGGAAATGGCTTTTCTTAGGTACCCTGGTTTATTTTTATACATGGTTCCTACGTTCCTTATTTAGCTAAATATGGACAAGGAAATGTCCTGCTGATAAGGCTGCATAACCTCATTATTATTTTTCCCCAGAAAGTAGATCACTCCCGTGTCCCAGTTCCTATGCAGGCCTGAAATAGCAGCACTGCCAGTGCCACAAACCCCCCAAATGCCACATATTTTATGGCAGCTCTTCCATGGAGTGCAGCCGACTCCGTGTCGGGCTCTGCTCCCAGGGAACAGGGACAGGAGGAGCAGCTGTGCCTGGGAAGGATCAGGTTGGATATTGGGAATATTCCTCATGGAAAGGGTTGTCCAGCCCTGGCCCAGCTGCCCAGGGCAGGGGTGGAGTCCCCATTGCTGGAGGGATTTAAATCTGTGTGGATGTGGCACTTGGGGACACGGTCAGGGGTGGCCTTGGCAGTGCTGGGGGATGGTTGGACTCGATGGACTCAAGGACCTTTTCCCCCTCAGTCACTCTGTGCTCATGGTGCAGCTTGTTGGGAAATTTAAATACTGTTTTTCTTTCTGATGCTAAATGACATTTTCAGGAGAAAACAATTCAGTGTTCATGGCTCCACACTGAGACTCACTGACCTAAAGCCATCGGTTCACTTGAGAGCTGAAAGCAAAGGAGGATGTGGCTGAGAAATTGGCTCTTTCTGAGCCCCAGAAAGAGGCTTTCTTTTTGTTCCTTGAAGGAGGCTGGTCAGGGCAGGGATAAAACTTCTGAAATGCCTTCCCTGTGCTCCCCACAGGGTAATACAGCCAGCTGTGTGCACATCTGGAGGATGGTTTGTCTTAAAATAGTCAGGATCTCTGAAAGAAACCTTTTTGATAAGACTCTTTCACTTAAATATAAATTTTTTTTTTTTTACTAACCATAATTCATTCAACTGTGACCCTGCACAGGGGGTGAAGAGCTCCAAACTTTTCACCTCTGGATTTCCAAGTGGTGATTCAGGGCCTTTATCTAAACCACCAAGAACTGCATTTGCTGCCTGAAGTGTGGTGTGCCTGCCAGCCTGACCTTTCATTGTTCAGAGAATGAAAAAGAAGCGCTTGAACTGAATTCGTTTCCATAATACACTTGCCTGGAAGGACAGAAACACCACCATCAGTGGGGTACCATTGTTCCTGAGGAATGTGAGGCTAGAGCCTGTAGGTATGTGGTGGCCCTGCAGTGCTGACACAGAATTTCCTGGAGTTCAAGGAGTAGGAGCCTTTGTTTTTTGGGAACAAGAGGATCTGTGTTCTGCCACCCCATGGAAGGCAGCGACCCTGGGCTGCTGCTCAGTGGCCACTCGGGTCACCCCTCATGACCCAGCACACACAAGTGTCCCTTGTGCTCCTCGGGCTGTGGCTGCAGCTCTGTGTCAGCAGCTCCCAGCTTTCCTAAGGAGAGGCTGGAGCCCCTCTGGAGCCAGGCTGGGAGAGCTGGGAATGTTCACCTGGAGAAGGGAAGGCTCCAGGGAGAGCTCAGAGCCCCTTGCAGGGCCTAAAGGGGCTCCAGGAGAGCTGGAGAGGGACTGGGGACAAGGCCTTTGTGTACATTCCAGCAGTTTCTGTTGGTCCTTCTTCCCAAGGATAACTTGAGAAGGCTGAAAGGTGAAGAAGTGCAGAATTGGTGATGGGTGTGAGTTGTGCCAACGTGAAGGGTGGAGATGAGTCAATTCAGGTGCATTTTCAGTGTGGTGCCAGGGATTAAATTGAACACAGAGATGCAAATCAGGGAGGGATAACTGGTGATTACTTCTCCTCTGCTTCCAGTCCGTAGCTGTGGATGGAATGCCTACGTGTGCACTTTGCTATATTTTTTTTCACGTAAACATTATTAAAACGTCACTTTCCCTCCCAAATCCCAGGGCTGGAGGGGGTTTGCTGGGATTAGCAAGGTTTGCTGAGGACATGAGCACGCTGCAGGACCCTCTGGGAGGGATCAGGAGCAGCACTGAAGTATACATCAGAGATTATGTAAAACCCTAATCTCCATAGGGGAGGCTGGGTGGAGTCGAGCCCAGCACTAAATTCTCTTGCGTCATTTCTCTTTGTGCTGCTGAGGGGTGTAATTAACTCCAGATCTGGGGCAGGGCAGGAGTCAATGTCACACTGTGCTTACCCTGGCCAGGTACTGGCCTTCCTTTTTTACACCTTTCATTTAAGGTTCTGATGAAAGATCCCACAAAACGTCACATCCACGAGCTAAACCCGCTTTAGATGATCCCGGTTTATTCCTGCTCTGGTTGTGGGGGGGGGAGGGATGGTCAGAAACATCTGGGAATTACTGAGCACTGAACAAACCTGGTGGTGTGGAGGCACAGGGGACACGAGGGGTCAGCCCCAAAGCGAGTGGAGCGAGGAGGGCCCTGCTGAAAGGTGTCTTTGTGTCCCTGCCCGCGGGCCGCAGGTGCAGAGGCGCTCAGGCATGGCTGACCTGGAGCACAACCTCAGCCTGGCCGACGCTCTCACGGAGCCGCCCCACGACGTCGAGGAGGAGGTGAAGAGGGATTTCATCGCCACGCTGGAGGCCGAGAAGTTCGATGACGTGGTTGGAGAGACAGTAGATAAGACAGACTACGTGCCCCTGCTGGATGACGAGGACGATGCGAAGCCCGGGAGCCAGGAGCCCAAAGGCAAAGGCCACGCGGACGGAGTTGCCACGGAGCGTAAGTGTCCCAAGCACCCGGCCACAAACTGGCACTGAGACACCAGGGAACACCCTGGGACACTGCTGAGACAGGACTTTCTCTGCTGCTGGCCTCAGCCTGGAGCATTCATTTCAAAAGCCAGGGCTGAGATGAAGCCCTGTGTGTTGCTTTTTGCCCCTGGGTCCTTCGGCCGAAGTGAAATAACCTCTCCCTGCTGGGCCACACCAGGGGCTGTGCTTTACATTCATATTTGGGGTTGGGTGGTTTTGGGGCTCTCAGAGAAAGCACTGACCAAGTGTTGTGGCTGCCATGCTGCACAAACAGTGTCCCAAAATAGCAGAGCTGTGCAAGGAGCCACCACTCCGGGGGATGGCAAATCCAAGGAATGAAGGTGGATGATGAGCTGCTGCTGGTGAGGTCAGCAGATGGGAATCTTCATCATCTGCCTGGGAGCTTCACTCCCAAGTGTTTAACAGCTAAATCCCATGTTTCTGATCCAAGGCTTTATTTACTTGGGTTTCTTGCTGCCTGGGTGTGCAGGTTGTGTGCATGGGTACCAAAATGTGCTGCTGTCCCTGCTGCTGATGAGCACTTTCCAGCCCAGCTGATGTTTAGAATCATGGAATCATTAAGGTTGGAAAAGATCTTTGAGACCATGAGATCCAGCAGCTCCCCCAGCACTGCCAAGGCCACCACTGACCGTGTCCTCAAGTGCCACATCCACACAGATTTAAATCCCTCCAGCAATGGGGACTCCACCCCTGCCCTGGGCAGCTGTGCCAGGGCTGGACGGCCCTTTCCATGAGGAATATTCCCAATATCCAACCTGAGCCTCCCCTGGCCCAGCCTGAGGCCGTTCCCTCTCCTCCTGTCCCTGTTCCCTGGGAGCAGAGCCCGACCCCCCCCAGCTGCCCCCTCCTGTCAGGGAGCTGTGCAGAGCCACAAGGTCCCCCCTGAGCCTCCTTTTCTCCAGGCTGAGCCCCTTTCCCAGCTCCCTCAGGAGTTTTTCAGCCCATTCCCAGCTCCATTCCCTTCCCTGGACGTTCTCCAGCCCCTCCAGATCTGTCCTGGACCTGGGGACCCCAGAAGTGCCCCAGCACTTTGAGGTGGAACCTCACCAATTTATTTGTGTTAAGAGCTTTATCAAGAATTCCTTAGGAAAAGGAGAGTTTTAAACAGATGCTTCCCTGTATGAGAAGAACAGAGTAAGATTTGGGGGTCATCCAGCAGGTTTCTTTCCCAGTGAGCAATTTAAGTGATTGCTTCCTTTGCCTGTGTGCTGTTCCCTCCCTGGCCAAGTGGGAATTGTCCCCTGGGACCAGGAGTGCCTTGATTTTATTTGTTTTGTGGCCTTGATCTGTGCTGTGTAGAAGAGGAGAACCTTTGGTAGCCTGATGACTTCCTTCAGAAGGAGTTTTCTGTATTTGCTTTAATCCTGCTGCTCATGAGTGTTGAGGAAGGTGGGATGTGATTCCTGAGAACAAACAGAACTCCCAGGACCACAGCATGGGGAATTCTGGTCTGTTTAGGGCATTTGTTTGCTTTGTTTAGAAGTGCCTTATAGTACAGAAAATGTAACTTGGTATTTTCCATGCTGACACAGTTATTAAATGGTGCCAAACGAGCAGGAAGGATGGGAAGGGGCAAAGAGATTATTATAAAACTTGGAATTCTGGGCAGTTCAGATGTGTGTTATTTATTTCATTCCAGGTGGTTGATATTTTAGCATTGCACAAGTGGCTGAAGCAGGGAAACATGAGGACTTGTTAACACCTTGAGCGTGATTTGAGGATATTTTAAAGCAGTCCTTTGCTGTAGAAGCTGCAGGTCCTAAACCATCTCAGCACCAGCATTTCTCAGTGCTAAAATAACGATTTTAACACAATATTGGTTTAAAATACAAGTCCAGCCATGTGTCCCTGGACATTCCATCCCAGCTCATGATTTCACACAGCTCAGGGATCTCAGAGTGGGGGTTTTTGGGTTTGCTCAGTAATTAAAACTCTCTGTGAGAGGAAGGCTGGGTCCTGTGTGCAGAGCTCAGGCAGAAATACTGGGGAGAGGGAAGAAGTGGAATTTCAGGAGGAATTCCTTCATGGAAAAGGTTGTTAAACATTGGAAGGGGCTGCCCAGGGAGGTTTGGAGTCCCCATCCCTGGAGGTGTCCAAGGAATTCCTGGCACTCAGGGCTGAGGATGAGGTGGGCATTGGGCACAGGGTGGACTCAGTGGGCTGGGAGGGCTTTTCCAAGCTCAGTAATTCAGGGACTCTGGGATCTCTTGGCCTTTCCAACCCCCTCCTCTCCCCTCTCTGCACACCCCATCACTGGGCTGCCTGAGCAGAACTTGCTCCCCTCCTACGTGGCCAGGAGGGGATGCAGGTCCTTATTCCAGCTCTGGAGATGGGTTTTTCCCTTTTTTGGGAGAGCTGGAGAGCAGTCAGGAGCATTATCTGAATCTCTGGCAAGATGCAAACGAGACCCTACGTGAAGAGAAGGAGAAGGTGCCCTGAGTGGAGCCGTTCAGCTTCCCCACCCTGTTCCAGCAGGGAAGGACTGAATCCCAAACAGGGTCAGCTGCCACAGAGCAGGCTTGGGATTTGATCCTGGGATGCCTTCATTTCTCTCACCTGCTTTTCCCTGAAGTGCTGAGGGATACCTGTTTCTTCCAGGAGATTTATTTAATGTTTATAACTGTTTAAAAAGATGGTAAAGCTGAATGTGCTCTCTTTATTGAGGCTCCAGAATAAACGAGCCCTGGGTGAGATTTACAGGGTCCTGAGGGGGTTTTGGTGTTGTAGTTCCATGTTTGAGTGTAACACCAGGTTTTTGGGGAGCAGCAGCAAGAGTTCCACGTCCCTGGCTCCACACAGTCTGGTTTTCTTGAGGGAGAGGAGCAGCCTGCAGAGCTCAGGCCTTTCAGCCTCCACTTGTTCATTTATTTATCCTAAAAGGCACAAATGTGTTCTGACATCACGGTCTGTGCTCCTGAGACTGTCTTTCCCCAGTCAGAAGAGGTTTAATCCTCCATCCTGTCAGGCTTTAGCTGCTCCAGCTCTGCTCCAGGGTTTTCTTTCACTTTTTTTCCTAAAGCCAGGAGCCAGATTAGGCGAGTTTAACGTTGAGCTGGGCCCCAGCATGGGGCTGGGTGAGCGCAGAGGGGTGGAGAGGAGGAGGGACATGTGATGAGCAGTCACTTGGTCACCTACAAATCTGCCCTAGAATAAAGCTTTAATGAGGGTTAACTTATAAAATACCAGGGAGAAAGGGGTTTACCCTTCCTCACACCTGGCTGGACCATGGTAATTTGGCAAATTCTGGGATAATCCTCTTATGACCTTGTGGGCCTTACATAACACCGAGGGATGGCTGGGGGTGGGTGCTGCCTGCCTGCAGCTGGCTCTCCTTGGCAATTCCAAGGCTTTCAGGATACTCTGGAGCTTCCAGGCAATCCTGGAGGCTGCAGCAGCACTTCCATTCAGGTGCTCGTGTGATGGGGGAGGCAGCTGTGATGGAAGGGATTTTTGGGTGGGAGCATGTTCCGAGGGAAAGGAAAGCCCTGGGGTTTAATGAGCTGCAGCAGAGCCCCTGGGGAGTGTTTTAGTCGAAGTGAGGAGCAGTATTGTCTGGGCAGTGGTGGTTACTGGTGAGGAGCTGTGTTACTGGTGAGGAGCTGTGTTACTGGTGAGGAGCTGTGAGCACAGACCCTGTGCCGAGGGGCCGTGGCCTCGTGCTCAGCCCCTGTGTTTGCATTGCTCACAAGCTCCTTGGTGAGTTTTAACCCTGAATACAGATATTTTTTGGCAGGGAATTGTCCTGATACGGGCTGGGATGGAGCTCATTTGTCCTGATACAGGCTGGGATGGAGCTCATTTTCTCCGTGGTGGCTGGGGCAGTGCTGTGCTGGGAATGGGGGGTGGGAATGGTGTTGATAACACAAGCATCGGTTGTTCCTGAGCCCTGCCCGCCCTGGATCAAGGACTTCTTGATTTCCCAGGCTCTGGCAGGGAGCAGGTGCCAGGAAAGGGGGGGCATGGCCAGGAGAGCTGAGCCCAGCTGGCCAGGGGGATATCCCACAGCACAGAACGTTGTGCCCAGTATAAACTGGGGAGAGCTGGCTGGGAGCTGCCAGTCACTGCTGGGGGATGGGCTGGACACTGCTCAGTGCCTGGTGACCCAGGGGACTGGGCATCACTGGTTCCTCTTGGGTTGTATTCACAGAATCACAGAATTGCTGAGGCTGGAAAAGGCCTCTGAGTCTGTTGAGTCCAAGCATCCCCCAGCACTGCCAAGGCCACCCCTGACCATGTCCCCAAGTGCCACATCCACAGGGCTGTTAAATCCCTCCAGCGGTGGGGACTCCACCCCTGCCCTGGGCAGCTGTGCCACGGCTGGACAGCCCTTTCCATGAGGAATATTCCCAATACCCAACCTAAACCTCCCCTGGCCCAGCCTGAGGCCGTTCCCTCTCCTCCTGTCCCTGTTCCCTGCGAGCAGAGCCCGACCCCCCCTGGCTGCCCCCTCCTGTCAGGGAGTTGTGCAGAGCCACAAGGTCCCCCCTGAGCCTCCTTTTCTCCAGGGTAAACAACTCCCCTCTCCTTTTGCATTATTATAATTCTATTATTTTATTTTCTTTCATTTATTAAGCTGTCCTGGAGCCACGGGGTTTATTCCCTGCATTCCCCTCCCCACGGTGAGCTGGGTGGCTCCGTGGGGCCTCATTCCCATGGGATTAAACCCCACAGGACTCAAACCCAGCCCAACCAGGAGGGATGGGGTTGGTTTAATAGAATCAGTCCTGAGTGGCTCTGGAGCTGTTGGGAGCAGAGGTGTCACCACGAGGTGGCTCTGCTGGCGCTGTGGCCGCGGTCGGACACGGCTGGACACTGCTGGACACT
>VZTH01004653.1:65315-82921 GCA_013397815.1 Aleadryas rufinucha
AAGGGGCTCTGAGCTCTCCCTGGATCCTTCCCTTCTCCAGGTGAACATTCCCAGCTGTCCCAGCCTGGCTCCAGAGCAGAGGGGCTCCAGCCCTGGAGCAGCTCCGGGGCCTCCTCTGGGCTCTCTCCAGCAGCTCCAGGTCCTGGTGCTGTTGGCCCCAGGGCTGGGGCAGCTCTGCAGGTGCTTTTGAGGCAGAATATTTAAATGAATGAATTGAAGGAGATTCAGCTCCTTGTTTAAGAGCCACCAGCTGGTTCAGACTCTGGTTCAGACTCTGTCCATCAGCGTTTTTGTTCCCATTTCCCTCTCAAATGTCAGAATTTGACAATGTGTGATTCCCAGCGTGTGCTAAAACCTGCCCAAGGACTCCTGATTCCCACCACCCACCCAGCTGGGCTGCCCAGGGCCCTCTCTGCCCTCAGGGGTGCCATCCCTGCCGTGGTGGGGACGTGCTGGCCGTGGTGGTGTCCCCTGTGCATCCCTCTGGGATTAGGGGGTTACTCTGGCACTGCCCATTTGCTCCAGATTATCGGTTTAGCTGCCTGAAATTTGTTTATATAAAAACAATCCCTTGATCCACGAGCCAGATGCAAATAGTATCTTGTGATTCTGCTGAGGATTAGGTAGTTACAACATCTTGACATGGTTTTGGGTTTATGCAATTTAGAATATGAGGGGAGGAGCCCCAGCCCTGGGCAGGTTGCTGGGTGCTTTCGCACTGGGGCTGCAGCAAACCCAATTCAAATTGATTTACTCCAAAGGCTCTGACCTTCAGAGACTTAAAAATAACAGCCACTCGTGCTGGCTGGGGTTGGTGTGATTTGACCTGGTTTTTCTGGAAGTTTGTCTTCCCCAAAAGCTAAAACTGTGATGGGAACCATTTCACCTGCTCTCCATCCTTCCCAGGAAGGGCCCACAGAGAGCCATGGCATTTCTGATCCTTCTGCTCCTTTGGGAACCCACTCTGGAGGGTTTCAGCCACTTTTGTGGTCGAGTCCTGGTTTCATGCATCAATAATGGTGGTGGCATCAGAGTCAGAGAGGCTGGAAAAGCCCTCCCAGCCCATGGAGTCCACCCTATGCCTGATCCCCACCTTGTCCCCAGCCCAGAGCACTGAGTGCCACATCCAGGAATTCCTGGGACACCTCCAGGGATGGGAACTCCAAACCTCTCTGGGCAGCCTTTTCCAGTGCCTGAACACCCTTTCCATGGAGAAATTCCTGCTGATGTCCAGAACATCAGGACCAGGCTATGAAACATCCCAGCAGCTCAACTGCCTGTGCAAGGTGTGAGGAGCAGCTCTGAATGAAATGAAAGCAGGATGTGACCGTGGAGGGAATCTTGAGGCTGTCCTCTGCAGGGCCAGGAGTTGGACCTGGATGATCTTTGTGGGTTCCTTCCCACTCAGGAGATTCCATGATTCTGTAGGACTTAGGAAAACTCGTAGCTCCTGCAGCTGGGCTGAGCTCCCTCGCTGTTACCTGGGGGTTCAGCAGGGCCTGTGCAGCTCCTGCATGGAATTCCTCAGGGATCTCATGGCAAGACCCCGTTACTCCTCGTGTGCCTTTGGGCAGTGTAAACCACACTGACCCCGATTTCTCCCTGCCTGACCTGCTCAGGGAGTCCAGGGACTGCCAGGACCTGCCCCAGTTCCAGCAGACAGCAGCCCTTGTACAGCCTGGCAGCGGGAGCTGAGGAGCAGCTCCAGGGATCCCTGTAGTGTTCCCAGCTCCTCCAGGAGGGTGTAGGTGTGTGTTTGTCTATAAACTGGCAAGTTCATGGGGAATTTTTGTCAAACCCCAGGATGAGCCACTGATGGAGCTGGGAAGACTTTTCCTTTTGCTTCGCTGAGGGCTGGATTCAGCCCCAAGTGCTGTGTCTGAAGGGCCCTGGCAACGTGGCTCTGTTATAAAACTGGGGCTGAGGAAGGGCCAGCAGCAGCTCCAGGTGACTGAGTGTGTGTCTCTTCGGGAGAGACTTTTATTATTTATAAAATGAGCATTTCCTCACTGTCAGCAGAACAGAGGGCCCAGGGAGGAGCTGCTGTCGGAGCTGGTGCTGCTTGTTCTGCTTCACCAGAACTGCTTGGGGTCATAAAATCACAGAATCCAGACAGGTTTGGGTTGGAAGGAGCCTTGAGGATCATCCAGTCCCACCTGCAGGGACACCTCCCACTGTCCCAGGCTGCTCCCAGCCCTGTCCAACCTGGCCTTGGACACTGCCAGGGGCAGCCACAGCTTCTCTGGGCACCCTGTGCCAGGGCCTCCCCACCCTCATTGTAAAAAACATCTTCTTTTGTCTAATCTAAATGGACCCTCCTGCAGCTTCAGACTGTTCCCCTTGTCCACTGCTGCCACATTTCCCAAGTTCAGTGTGTAAATCCCAGTGCTGGTTAAAATTTCAGCTGACAGTGTCAGAACAAGATGGACTGAATCTCACAGCCATGAGGATTTTCTGTGCTGGTTTTTGGAACTGGGGATCTTCCACCCTGACCACCCTCCTGTAAATCTGCCCTGATCCCTGCTTTAGCAATGTGTTGTGTTTCAGGAGGAATTCCTTCCTGGAAAGGGTGCTCAGGCCTTGGCAGGGGCCCCCCAGGGAGGTTTGGAGTCCCCACCCCTGGAGGCGTCCCAGGAATTGCTGGAGGTGGCACTCAGAGCTCTGGGCTGGGGACCAGGTGGGGATCAGGCACAGGGTGGGCTCGGTGATCCCAGAGGGCTTTTCCAACCTCAGTGACCCTGGGATTCTGTGGGTGTGCTCTCAAGGCTGGAACTGATCATCCTTTTGTTAGCTGTAGGATCACCACCTCCGTGACAGGGTGGGGCTCCATCAAAGCTTGGAGCTCTTTTCCAACCTCAATGATTGTACGATTTCACAGCGTTGTTTTTAAGGTCTGGACCAAGATGGATTCCATCCAGTGTTAACCCTTGCTGTGATCTGTTGCAGATTCTTCAGCTTCGGGGCCGCTGGTGGTGGAGAACGGAGACCACGGGCTGCAGGAGCGCGGCACAGGTACGTGCTGCGCGCCGGGGAGCACAGCCTGCCCCGTCTGTTCTGAGCTGCCCCGGGGCCTGACTCCCCTGCTTTGGAGTCCTCACTCCTCCCAGGGGGCTGGGCTTGGGGTTAATGAGCTCTTCAAACAATTTACAACAAAACAGAGCTTCTTTTTCTTTGGGGTTTAAACGGCTTCTTTGGATGAAACCTTGTTCTGAGGATGTCCTGTTCTTTATCCGTGGTCAGTGCTGGGAAGGCAGGTGATAAAAATGGCTTTGTAGAGAGTCCATCATACCCACAGGTGACCTGTCCCCTGTGCTGTGACTTCCCCTGCTCCCTGAGACCCACTGTGGTGTTTCCCCACGTCCCCCATCCTTTGGGGCAGTTTTTAGTCACTGCCATGACCCGGCTGTGTCCTTCCACCCCAACCTCCCCTTCCGTGGACACGTCCCCACCCCTGCTCCTGCAGTGGCACAGGTGGCACCGAGCCTTTGGAACCTTTTCCCATAGCATCAGGATAGTTTTGGCTGCCAGAAGCTTGTGATGGAACTGGATCAATATTTCAGACTCGTGCAGAACCTGGAAAAGAACTGACCTTTCCAGTCAGGCTGAAGTGCTGAGGTTGGTCTTCTCTTAGTCCCAGTTAAAGGTGAACGCTGCTTCCCTTCCCCTTGAGCCTTTCTGACTGGGAATTGGGGTTCCTACCAAATTCCAGCCCATCTGTTCCCTTCTGTCGTGAGGACTTTGGCTGTGGGACCTCTCTTTTCTTGAGGATGGAATATTCCAGAGTCAATTGTTAAAGAACTCTTTATTTGGTCTCCCTTGTGATGATCTCCAGCTCCAGATCATTGCTGAATTTGTCTGGATGCTCCCAGGGTGATCATCCCTCCCAATCCATAGGTGCAGCCCCAAGTTAAAAGCCAGCTCAGGAAATAATGATGAACATTTGGGAGATGGGGATGAATTAAAACACCTCTTTGCTATAATTCTCTTTAGGATTTTAGAGTTTGGTTTAGAGTGTGAGTGAGTTTCGTGTCCTTGGTGAGGATGGGAGTAGAGAAATTGATCTTTGTGCTTCATTTGCCATTGGAAATCTGGTCAGAAGGAAGCTGTGCATCTTTTCTAATTTAGTATAAACTGAAATTAGGAACACTTCTGAGCCTTCCTGAGGATATTTCCTCCCTCTTTTTTAATACTTATAACTAAAGGAGATAGAAATACAATCAGATTTATGGTCTGAATAATTAAAGGCATCGGGATCTTTGTATTGAACTTCTTGCTTGTGTTTGAAAAAAATCTTTATTTGCTTCACTCTTGCTTGGTGGAGGTTTAACTCTTCACACTAAATGTTAACAACTTTGATCAAAGATACTTTTATGTGTCTGGAGCTTTTGAATTTATTAATACGTTCACTCTTTGTGAGGTAGAGTTGATATTTTTTATCTTGTTCAAGTCTGTCTAAAAGTGACATCAAAGTGGCAGAGCAGCGTGTCAGGACGAGGAGCCGTGGCCATCAAGTTAATTAGGTTTGCCAGAGTAACAGGAGATTTATATGACACAATTCCTTCATGGCCTCTTTCCCCCACCCCCTTCTTTGTGGAATATTTGCAATATCCCTGGTTCCCCGTGGGAGAGAAGGGAGAAATGCTGAATTTCCATCAGGCACTGGATGGGTCTCAGAGCTGTGGGGATGGCCTTGAGCAGTGCCTGGTTCCACATGTAAGAGGTGCTGCTGCCTAAAGCCCGGGTCCCTGGCTCCAAACCACCTCCAGTTCTGGGGTATTTGTGTTCAGCAGGATCCATTCCCCGTGTCTGAAAGCTGAAGTGGTTCTTAGGGATGTGGAATGTGAGCCCAGGGCAGAGAAATGGAGCAGCCAGGAGGGGACTGGGGAAGGTGATGCTCAAGCAAACCAGCTCTTTGCTGCAAAAACCAATGTTAAAAGCCACAGAGAGAGCTTTAAAAAGCAGAGTTGGGTTTAAGGTGATGCTCAAACAGACTCTAAGGAAAGGAGGTAGTTCAGCTGTTGGCAAATCCAAATGTGGATCTCTCTGGGCTGGAGCACAGGAAGCGCTGCTGGATGGTTTTCTTCACTCACCAGATAAAACAAGGTGATGACTGATGCTGTTTTATTACATGCAACATTATCTGCAGCCGTGTGGGGTGTGTCTGCAGAGGCTGCCATCAGTCAGGGCTGAGCTCCTGGCACTCCTTGGCAGCGCTGCCCGCTCCCAGACACCCTCTGGGAGGGACCCAAACCTCCTCCAGCTCGGGGTAAACCCCCATCAAGTGTTGAATTATTGTCATTCTGGCAGGGCTGTGTTCAAAGTGCTGCTGCAGGGCTGTGTTTGGGCCAGGATTTTGGGCAGGGACACCCCAGCAGCTCCTGAGAGGGGCTCAGTCCTTGGCAGCACTGGGCCTGACATGACCACTGCTGCCTGGCCCTGTGGGGTTTGTTGTTGGGAACTGGAGAGCTGCAGAGGGGGGCTCTGGCTCTGGGTGCTCGGCACATCCCCTGCAAGGCTCGCTGCTAATCCTGTTCTTCCTTAAAAGGATAAATGGAGAGGCTGGAGCAGCGTTCCCGGGGATGCCAGCGAGGGAACAGGGAATTCAGTGGTGGTTTGTGATCCCTGCTGGGAGGAGATGCTGGGGGAGGCAACTCAACTGCTCACCTCCACGAGGCAGAGGTTAGGGAGGGCTTAGTCAAGCCAGCAGTGGGTTTAAAACCAAGAACACGCGCGTAATTTTCAACTTGCAACTCCTTATTGCAGGATATTTGCCTAGAGTTCAGAGGAAATGTGTATTTAAAAACGAAACCCAACCAAATTTCTGGAAAGAAGTCCATCAAGGACGATCCCATGGTTTGATCTGGATGCCTCTTGCCCAAGATGCTGTTCGTGCTCTTGCTGGCAGGAGAGAAGTTCCCTAGGGAAGTATCCCTGCTGGATGCTCATACTGGCCCTAGCTGGGCTTTCCCTCCAGGCAGCCTGCTGGGGATTCTGTCACCCGAGACTGGGTCACAGAAATATTTAGTTTTCAGTGCAAATTGTGCTTGTGAGCAGCATCCTGAGGTGCTGCTCTCCTGTCCCTGGCGGTGACGTGGCTCTGTCACACGTGGCTGTGTCACACGGGAGGAGAGTCGTGGGCTGCTGACACATCCTCAGCCCCTCCCAAAGCAGAGCTCCTGTGTGTGTGTGTGTGACCTGGCTTTTGGCAAATCTCCTGGCTGCACTAATGAAGTGTTGCTTGTTGTGCAGAGCTGCCTCGATGGTGATGTTTACTAACGACTTGCGCTCTCTTGCCCCCTTCCCCATCCCCTTTCCCTCTCCTTCTTCTTTCCCTCTCTTCTATTTTCTCCTCCTAGAAGCCTAGACTGTCTCCTAACACTGGGGCTGCCACTGACACGGACCAGTGTCCTTTTCTACCTGCCATTACACTTCTAAAATCTGCAGCATTTTACAGAGCTCTTGCTTTACCTCCTTGGACTTGGCTGTAGAAGAAGCCAAAGGGTGGCTCCATCCTGCTCCTCCTCCCCGTGCTCTGCAGTGCTTGTTGAAACCTTCCTCTCTGTGTGTAAGCACAAAAGTGCACCCTGGTTTTGAACTGCACTATGCCACTGGTTTGAAATCACGACCACAGCTCCATTTTGCGTTTGATCACCTTTAAATTTGATTTCTCTCCGTTCTCATGGTGCTCAGTAAGAGAAGGTTTGACATTTCCAGTTGTGCTTCCATAGTGGATGGGTCCACCATGACTGCAGCTCCCTCCCCCTTGTCCCCACACTCACCACAGCCTTTTAGAGTACCTGCCTTGATCCTCGCTGCTTTGAAACCCTCTCACGTGAGGTTCTGATCTGTAATAATGCTGTTTTCTTCCAAATGGGTGGGTTCAGGTAATTTCAGCACTTTGTAGACTTGAGAAACAGATTAGGGAAAGCCAAGGTTGCTGAGGTGCAGCTGGATCAGCTCTGGTGTCTGAGGGGTGGATTTTGGGGTCCAAGCACTTGCCATAACGGGGAGTATGAAGGAAAGCAGCCAGCCCCAAATTCCAAAGTTCCTAACCCAAAGCCTTAGGAGTGGCTTTGCTGTCATACTCCTTCCCAAAAACCATGGAAGTAAGAAAGGAAATTGCCTTTTTTTAAAAACTTCACACCTCTGGCTTCCTTTGGGGAATGACAGCCTTGGATGGAATTTTACCTGCCATGAGAAATAATCTGTCCCTGCTAAAACTGAGGGAAACAAAAGGACTGAGCTGTGAAATTGTACTGAGATAATCCTGACAATTTCTAGCAGCACCAGCAGGAACAGGCCTGTTTTAACCTAAAACAGCTACAGGAGCATGTGTGGTGGGATTCCCGCTGGCTTCATAGAGGTGCAAAGCTTTCCAGAGACAAAAGTGCTCATTTCTCCATCAACAGATGAAACAAAACGTGAAAGGAGGGAATAATTAGAGAGACAGTGCAGTATTTTACCTGAGACAGGTTCAGCCTGGGCTTTGGGAGGTGAGGGAGTGTTTTGGGGGAGGAGAGTCGTGTTGTGTGGCTCAGGGTACTTGGCCTGCAGCACCTGATGGAAAGGATTTCGTGGAACCCAAATCCAGTGTGAGGTTGAACCGCCCAAAACAACCCTGCTGAGAGCTTCACTTGCCTAAAAATGGGATTTCCTTGTTGTGAGGGGAGCAGCTGGCAGCTGCCCAGCCCTGGTACCCTGCTGTACCCACTGCTGTGTCCCTCGGGATGTGCATCCCACCGGGATGAGCGGGGCTGTGCCAGTGCCACCAGAGGGGCTGCTTTGGGCATCTCCCTGAGCCAGAGCCATCCAGCCTGGCTTTGTTCTTTATTCCCTCAGGACCTCACACGCTCCCAGCTCGGGGTGGCAGTGCCTGAGTCACAGCCTGGGCACTGATGAGCAGCAGGAGCTGGCATTTTCTCCCCAGCTTTGGTGCCAGTTCATCCCTTTGTGCCCCTCTCGAGGCTCCTCGTTAGGAGCTCATGTCCTCGTGGTGCCAGCTCCCAGCAAGTGACCCCAGGGGCTTCTCCTCCCAGGCCCATGGTTGTTGTTTCTGGGAAAAATCCATCTCCTGGAAGCTCCTAGCTCCCCAAACTGGGCTCTTCCTCCTCAGTGCCATGTGCCAGCCTGGCTGAGCCCCTGTGCAGTTCACAGCATCATTCAGGCTGGGAAGGACCTCTGAGATCGAGTCTGACCTGTGAGTCCTTCATGTTGTGCTTTCCTTGGGGTTTTTGCTGTCTGTGGCCATAAAAGGAGATTCTTGCATTCTTGGCTTTCTTTTCAAAGACCTTTTCATAGCTATTTTTTTTAAAAAACGTGATTTTGAAGCAAGGCAGCATCACTTTGTCTTGGCTCCTCAATTGTTCTTTCTCACCTTTTGCCTTAAGTGGGCTTAACTCTTGTGCCCTAGAAATAGAGAATAAATAATTTAGGACTGAGAGGTATTTCCAGATAGAATTATAGAAGGTTTCAGGTTACCTGAATATGAGACTTTGCCCACTCCCACAGATGCTTTATTTTACTGAAATGCAACAGTGCTTTAAAGTCAGGCTAGAGGGACTTGTAGCCAGAGTGAGGTGGGCAGAGGAGTTTGGGAACAGCTGCCCACCCTGGGAGCCCCAGTGAGTGGGATGGGGCTGGATGGGCTCAGCAGAGCCTGGGGCAGAGCAGGGACAGCCCCTCCAGCCCCAGGGTTTCGCTGTCCCCACTGCAAACATGGATCATCCATCCCATTGCACCCCCATTTTCTCACCCCATTTGCATCCCTCTTTTATTTGAAGTGCCATCGGCTGCACTGATGTGAAGGTGAGCTGTAGGCAGGGGGGAGCTGGTTTTTTGTGGGACTGAGTTCCTACAGGACTGACCCCGAGCTCTGGATCCAGGGGGGATGTAGGAAATGGGGGGGTCTGTGCAGAGTGATGGATCTTCTGTCCCTCCTGGAGAACACCCACGTGTCCCACCGAGAGCTCGGTGCAGGGGGTGTGTGTGTGTCCTCGTGCAGTCCCATGAGCAGGGAGGCACCAGGAGTGTTCCTCTGCTCAGATTTCCCATTTTCCACCCTTTCCTCCAGCCCTTGGAGCTGATGCTGTACCTGTCCTGTGCTCTAACACCCCTGTGCTTCCACGCCTGTCTGTTGTCACTCCTGATGCTGAATTATTCATTCCGATGCTCTGTACGGTGTGAAGCTGTAACTGCTGTGGAATAAATCTCCCTAATAAACGTCTCAAACTAACCCCTCCCAGTTGTTCTGTGGTGAGAATCTCCGGGGTCCTGGCCAGGGCTGATTCCTGCAGGGAATGTGCTGGATCAGCTGCTCTGGTGGCGGTGCTGGAAGGGGGAGATGGCTGGAACTGGAATCCTTTGCTGCCCTCAAGGACAAGGATGTTGTGCAGAGTGTTTGAGACTGTCCCACACGACATCCTGGTCTCCAAACTGGAGAGACAGGGATTTCATGGATGGAGCACTCCGTGGATAAGGAGGGAGCTGGATGGTCACACTCAGCTGTGGTCACTGGCTCCATGTCCGAGTGCAGAGCAGTGACCAGTGGGGTGCTCAGGGGTGGGGACTGGGACCAGCACTGTCCAGCTCTGCTGGCAGTGACAGGGGCAGTGACACCGAGCTCTGGGTGCTGTCACACCCCTGAGGGAAGGGATGGGGCACCCACAGGCACCTGGCCAGGCTGGAGAGGTGGGACTGTGCCAACCTCAGGAGGTTCAACAAGGCCAAGGACAAGGTCCTGCACCTGGGCTGGGACAATCCCAAGCACAAATCCAGGCTGGGGATGAAGGGATGGAGAGCCCTGGGGAGAAGGATTTGGGGGAGAAAAACATCAAAAAAAAAACCCAACCCAAACAAAAAACCTGACAAAACCATCCCAAAATCTGTTTATTCTGTGTAGCAGTTTGTAAATAGGACACTTAGAGGTGTGCTCTTCTAATTGAAGCTTTTCTCCTGGCTTTCCTCTTTCACCTGCCTGTGTATTCCCTTCTTGGTGCAAGTTTTTATTTACAGAGGCTTTTATCCTTCCTGGGCTTCAGGCAGAGCTTTTTAGGCTGCTCCGATGGGGCTGCATCCAGCCATGCTCACTGCCGGGGAGTTCACGTTTCCCGTGGCTCCAGTCTAAAAACAGCAGCCAAGTGAATAATTCAGCAGCTTTGCTGAGTTCCTCCGTGACTCAGACTCGGGGTGTGAGTCTCCCTGAGCTTTGGGGTGGTTGTTTTTGGGGGAAGGTGGATGGGGAAGGTGCTGTGCCAGCCAGGGGGGCTCTGTCCCTGGCCCCAGTGAGACCCCCTCCCTTCCAGGGAATGTGGAGCTTCCCTGGCTCCTGGAGGGTGAGTGGGGGATGAGGGGTTTTTTTCTGCAGGTCCTGGTGCTCTTTCAGATGAGGAATTTGTGGCTTCCTACAGCTCAGGAGCTCAGCAGCTGCACAATCTCAGCTCCTGAGCTGCTCCTGAGCCGTTCAAAGAGCGTGAAGAAACTTCCCAGGTGTTGAAGTGCTGATAAACACTGGGAATAGCAGACAGGGTGTCCAGAGCAGCTGTGGCTGCCCCTGGATCCCTGGCAGTGTCCAAGGCCAGGCTGGATGGAGTTTGGAGCAGCCTGGGACAGTGGGAGGTGTCCCTGCCCATGGCAGGGGTGGCACTGGGTGATCCTTAAGGTCCCTTCCCACCCAACCCATTCCATGAATTCCTGATTGCTTGTTTGTGCTCCCTGAAGGAAAGGCAGTGTAAACCAGCTGAACCCTGGGCTGGGAACACTGGTGCCATCCCAAAGTTCCTCCTGCTGTGCCATGAACCCCCCTGCTGCTTTCCATCTGGTGAAGGACACGCTCCAGGAGGTTTTCTGCCGGGCCCGAGCCCTGTTTGTGTCAGAGCAGCTCAGGCTGTTGAGTGAGGAGCTGCTGCTGGAGGGGAGCAGAGCGTGGCAGCCCCACTGCGAGTGCTGCAGGGAATTCTCTGTGTCCTGGGGACAGTGGGACTGCCCTGCAGCTCCTGCCAGGCTGAGCATGGAATTTCAAGGTGGGATGGCCAGGATGGACAGGGCTGGGAGCACCTGGAATAGGGGGAGGTGTCCCTGCCCATGGCAGGGGTGGGATGGGATGAGCTGAAGAACCTTTCCAACCCAAACCATCCTGGAGTTCTGTTGGTGGTGTGGGGAAACGGAGCTCTGGGATGAGGGATGAGGAGCTGGGAGTTAGGATGCAGGTTTTTCAGGAAGCCAGCGCTGCCCTGTCCCAGTGTCACCGTGGGTCCCCCAGGGCTGTCCTGCAGGATGGACAGTGAGAGCTGGAACTGCCCCAGCTCTGGGAGGGCACTGGGAGCTCCTCTGGTGGCTGCAGGGTAAAGCAGGGCCCTTTTCTGTGTGCAAAATGCTGTTTTCATGCTGTGCCTCTCCTACATGGTGCTTCCCCACCAACCTTGGCTGCTTGGCTTTTCACTTTTTGTTTCAGACTTGGCTTCAGAGGTGGGATGTCCCTGGCTTGGCTCACTGAATAGGAAATTAAAAGGATTATAATGAAGTCATACATATGTTGAGAAGTCTATTAAAAGCTTAACAGAGAGGCTTAGTGAGGTTTAAAAACTGGGAATACAAACCCTTTCTGTTTTGCAGCGTGCTCAGGAGTTGTTCTAACAAGGATCTGACAGCTGGGTGAATTAATGGGGTCCTCCAAGTCTTGAATTTCCTGAGCAAGTAGCTGGGACTTAAAATATTCAAGCCATGAACTTTGGAGCTTGTACCTTGGGTTTAATATGTTGTTAGTGCACTTAAACCTCCTGCTTTGGGGAGGTGCTGCAGAACTGTGCAGGCTGAGACCTCCTGCAAAATGTGAACCCTTTTCTCTGCCCATCCTTTGAGCTCGTCAGCCTTTACACAAAATCAGCCTGTCATTTCTCAGAACTGCATTTCTGTGGAACTGCAATGTTTCTGGGGGCATAATGGGGCAGCCTTTTTAAACCCCTGGTGTTTTCAGGAGGTTTGGAGGCAGGTAAAAGAGAGACAGAGTCTCAGTGCTGAAGGCAAGTAGGGCTGACTGACCCTCCCTGCTCATCACCCAGAGCCCTGCTGTTATCCTGCACTTGCATTACCCAATTTGCCTTTAATTTGTCTCTCAGGAACTTAACTGCAGCTTAAAAAGACACTTATTTTTTTCCCCCCCTTTCTTCAGTGCTTAAAACAACATCGTGTTTATTCCCTTGCTTATTCCAGTAGCTCGTGGGGAGTCTTTGCAGTGATCCTTCAGATTAAACGTGGGGAATTTCAGCCAGGGGCTCGTCAAAGGAAAATAAACAGCAGCCCTGTAAAAGACACGAAAAATTAAGCTTAGTCCAAACACTTCATCATCACCTTTCTGCGAGGTGGGGTTCGTTGTTTGGCTCCACAATAGGAGCTAATCTCTGCCACTCCATCACTTGGGTAAATATTTGCCTTGGAGCTGCAGCGGGGCCGAGCCCCAGGGATCAGCTCCTGGGCTGACAGCACCAAGCAGCAGGGAATGAACTCGGCAGTGCTTCAGTCATCTCCCGTCTGCAGGGCTGGGGAGGAGGCTTTGGGAGCTGCTGGATCCCATTCCCAGCGGGAGCTCCATCGGCACCGCTCCGCGGCAGGACCCTGGGGAAGGTGGGGTTGTGCCTGGAATGCTGCTCCAGCCTGGGCTCTCCCTTTGCAGCTTCCCTTCCCCACCTCGTACTCCTCTCCTAAACCCGGGGTTCTGCCCGTAAGAACGGATTTAGCGGGGGGTTTATCCTGCTTACAAAACCTGCGGGAAGAGTCCTGTGCTGGGATGGCAGAGAGTGGCTCTGGGAGGTTGTGTGACACGGGCTAAATCTGAACCTGGGGACAGGAAACTTCCCTAATCCTGGCTCTGCTTGTGGCTCCCTCGGAGGCCTGAGCTCTTTAATCTCCTTCCAGTTCAGTCCCATCACTGCAAATAGGGTAAGGCTGATTATATTGTGCATTTTATCTTTTCTAGCTGCACCCCAGCTGTTGTTATCGAGCGTTCTCGTTGCGGGGTGGGTTGGTACCGGGGTAATCTTGGATTAGTGGGACCTTTTTTTAGGAAAAAGAAAATTTTACAGTTAAGGAACGTATTGGATACAGTGAAGCTGCTCAGGAGCTCTTTGGTGGTTGGGGCTGAGAGCAAATCTACACCTCAGAGCAAGGGCAGCTTTTGAGTGGCTGAGCAAAGGGAAACTCTGAAATGCTGAGCAAGGCTGTGGTGCCTCCTCGTTAAACCCCACAGAGCTGCACTCCCTGGAAAGGGTCTGAACAAGTTCAGCTCTTAGTCCTGCATGAGCAAGTCCCTGAAATATAAATTATGGATATCCTCAGCTGTAATCTCCTCTTTTGGCTGCTGCTTTGGTGCAACTTCTGCAGCTGATTTCCAGCTCTGACCCATCACATAGCGAGTACACCTCGTGTGGAGTTGGCGTGTCTGAAACACTCCAGATTTTGGCAAGTGTGGCATAAAACCTTCCTGAATTCCTGCTGAATCAGTATCAGCACAGGAAAGCTTTGCTGCTTTCTGGAGTTATGAAACTCTGAAGTAATGTGTGAGGGATGCTCAGGATCCTCATCCTCTCCCGGCCCAGGGAGCTGTGCCTGGTCCCTTTGGAGCAGTCCCCTCTCCCGTGGGATAACGCTGCAAGCCAGGCTCACCCTGCCCTTGGAAATGGTGGGAAATGCTGTGCTGGATGGTTTTTCTAAGTGTGGGCTCCTCTTTTTCCATGTGGTGGGCAAAAGCTCAGAGCTGGTCCCTGCTCACCTGGAGCTGCTCGTTCCTGCTGCACCAACTGAGGTGGGATCGGGATTTGTGTGTGTTGGAGGATGAGGCTTTTCCCATAAACCTGCCCCTTGATTCTGGCAGCAGTGGAAGGCAAAAGAAGCTCCATCCTGGGGGTGACCAGGCAGGATCCCTGTTTCTCTTGGCATTAATCAATGCCTGCTAAGTGGTGCAGGATTAACAGCTCCCTTGGGAGCAGTTCTGGAACTTTAGGGCCATGGATGTTTCTGTGGACGACTGATGCTGGAGGCACCTCTGGAATTAGAAGTGACTTGGCAAGGCACAGAAGTGACAGGAGACTGCAGGACATGAGCAGAACACAGTTCACCACCCCCCAAAAAAATGTCTGGGAGGGATGTTTGGTTTTGTTCTGTCACGTAACTTATGATGCTGTTTAACCTTCTTCCTTTCAATGAGAGCACACTGCATCTGACTGAGTCATGGAATTGTTGAGGTTGGAAAAGAGCTCCAAGGTTATTGAGTCCCAGCTGTGCCCAGTGCCCATCTTATCCCCAGCCCAGAGCACTGAGTGCCANAAGTTGTGGCTTCCTGAAAAAGCAGACTCTGGCCAAACTCGCTGTCTTTCCTTGTTCTTCCTGAACTGCTGGGGGTTCAGCAGTGACTTGGGATTTCAGAGGGTTGGGAGCTCCCTCAGAGGTGACTGAAGGACTGAAAAACAACATTTCATTCTTCTGGAGTCCCTTTTCACCTGTGCAGATTAAAGCTTGCCGTGTCAGACGGCTGTTTCCCAGCTCTGGGGGGAAGGGGGGAAGACTGGGAGTTACTGGTGCTCATGGTGAGTTTCCTGAGCCAACCATTAAAATTGTTGTTTCCCAACCCAACACTGGCAGTGGGAGCAGCAGGACAGGGGATGTGGCAGTGTTTGCCAGCAGAACACCGTGGGTTGGGCTGTACTGGCTCTGTGCCATTCCCTGGTGATGGGATTTGGCACAGGAGAAGGGCTGGAGGTGTCTGGCTCTTGATAGGACACCACAAATTCTGCCTTAATTGGGGCCCAGCTTTTTGTGCTTCCAAATCTCCCATCCCAGTGCCGGGCTGGGGAATGAAATGTGCCAAGAGAAATCAGAAAATGGGAATATCCTGGGTTGGAAGGGAANCTGTAGAGGTTTGATCTGTCTCTTCTCAAGGAGAATTTCCTGTGGTTCTCTGTGGCAAGTTCAACCTGTGCAGGGCCAGGAGTTGGCCTTTGATGGCCCCCATGGGTCCCTTCCAACTCAGGATATTCTGTGATTCTGAGAAGTTGTGTTTTCCATTCTGTGAAGTTGTGGCTTCCTGGAAAAACAGACTCTGGCCAAACTCGCTGTCTTTCCTTGTTCTTCCTGAACTGCTGGGGGTTCAGCAGTGACTTGGGATTTCAGAGGGTTGGGAGCTCCCTCAGAGGTGACTGAAGGACTGAAAAACAACATTTCATTCTTCTGGAGTCCCTTTTCACCTGTGCAGATTAAAGCTTCCCGTGTCAGATGGCTTTTCCCGTGTTTCCCAGCTCTGGGGGGAAGACTGGGAGTTACTGGTGCTCATGGTGAGTTTCCTGAGCCAACCATTAAAATTGTTGTTTCCCANGAGTTTCCTGAGCCAACCATTAAAATTGTTGTTTCCCAACCCAACACTGGCAGTGGGAGCAGCAGGACAGGGGATGTGGCAGTGTTTGCCAGCAGAACACCGTGGGTTGGGCTGTACTGGCTCTGTGACATTCCCTGGCGATGGGATTTGGCACAGGAGAAGGGCTGGAGGTGTCTGGCTCTTGATAGGACACCACAAATTCTGCCTTAATTGGGGCCCAGCTTTTTGTGCTTCCAAATCTCCCATCCCAGTGCCGGGCTGGGGAATGAAATGTGCCAAGAGAAATCAGAAAATGGGAATATCCTGGGTTGGAAGGGAAACCCAGGGATCAAGGAGCTCCAGGGTGGTTCTGATCCCTGGGCAGCAGCATCTGATCTGTGCCCCCAGCACGTGCAGGTGACAGGAGCTGGGCTGCTCAGCTGGGTTCTGAGATGTGCAGGCAGAGTATTTTCTGTGAGAAAAGATAACTTTTAACTCAATTTCATCAGAACTTTTTGATTTCCAAGATTACAAATGAAAACATTAAGCAAGGGTTGTTTTGGCTTCTCCGTCTTCACACTCTAATAACTGGTTCTGCTCCTCCAGGAAGAGAATTCCCCTTTTGACATTGCCACTTGTCACTTAGCCAACTCTTTATTTACCTTTGTGTCATTTCCTTGTGTCTCCACTTTCCCTAACATTTCCCCTGGCTACAGATAAAAATACTTTGCTTTCAGCTTCGTCAAGCCTTCCATGGTTTGTCTGGGAGATCTGTGATGTTCCATCTCCTGTGTTAACACTCTCCTGTGTCCCAGTGATGCAAACAGCTTCTCTTTCCAAATGTCACTCATGGGGCAGATTTTAGGGGCTCCATGTCTCAACCTTACAACCAAAATTACTGATTCTGCTTAAAAAAAAAAAAAAAAGAAAAATCTGGAATTTTATGTGTATCACTGGAGGTTTCAGGTAGTTTAATGCAGCTCTGTATTCTACCAAAGACGTTCTCAGATTCAATGTGAATGGGAACCTGATAATCATGGAAGGATCCAAATCAGAGTTGCCCCATTTCGTAGCTGAGAGTTGAGGAAGATGAGATTTACCTGGGCAGACTTTCAGCTAAGAACACACATGAAAAAAAAAAATTATATAAATGAGCTAATGAGTGGTTTCAGCTGTCAGTTGTGTTTCTTGGGGTGATTTTAGGATTGCTGGTCACAGGGGTCACATCTGGTTTTTACCTCCTGGGCCTCATGCTGCTTTTCTGTCTCAGGAGTGTCTCCAGTCCTGCCAAAGTCAGGAGGTTCCAGCATTAAATTGAAGACAACCAGAGCAAGAGCAGGTTCAGCAGTGCCTGAAGGGGCTCCAGGAGAGCTGGAGAGGGACTGGGGACAAGGCATGGAGGGACAGGCCACAGGGAATGGCTTCCCAGTGCCAGAGGGCAGGGATGGATGGGATATTGGGAAGGAATTCCTGGCTGGGAGGGGGGGGAGGGGCTGGGCTGGAATTCCCAGAGCAGCTGTGGCTGCCCCTGGATCCCTGGAAGTGTCCAAGGCCAGGCTGGATCACCCTGGGACAGTGGGAGGTGTCCCTGCCATGGCAGGGTGGGAATAGGTGATCCTTAAGGTCCCTTCCCACCCAAACCACTCCAGGATTCTGTTCTCAATGCTCCTCTTTTTGGTGGTGAATTCCACATTCAAACCATACCCCCAAAGGCACCTGGAGGGCAGGAATTGAGGATTTTGGCCCGTGTTGGTGTACTCTGGAGTGACCCACGGCTGCCCCGTGACCGGGCCCTCTCCCAGCGGTGTCGATGGCACCTCCTCGTCCCTGCCTGGGGCCGAGCCGGGCTGGGTTTGAAGGTCAGGTTTGCTGTGCTCTGCTCTGCTTGTCCCAAGCCCATCCCGAGCCCGGGGCCCCGTCTGGGCCGTGCCCCTCGGGGCGTTCGGGGCCGGGGCCGCGCGGGCCGGGAACGGCTCCCCGGAGCCTGGAAACGTCCGCTCGCGTCACCGTCAGAGGCCGGCACCGCCGCAGCTCCCGGCCCGCTCTGTCAGCTCCATCTGGGTGAGACAGTTCAGCACCCGAGCACGGCGCTGGGGAGCAGTCCAGGGGTTTATTCCTTGCATCCCATGGCCGTGGCGGCGGGGTGGGAGCTCCCCCGGAGCAGCCCTGCTCGGCGGTGAGCTGCTCCCTCATTGCCGGGTGCAGTCTCTCGGGGCTCGTGCACAGGAATGAGAGCACTTTTATTTGTTATGATGCCTTTTCTTGG